>MU226318.1:402702-434498 GCA_018584345.1 Thuja plicata
CTTCCTTTTCCAGATTCCAGTGACTTAATAATTGCACAGGCAGTTCATACTTTATTGCCAAGTTGTAATTCCAGATTTCATACATTGTAAGTTCAGATTTTATGCAATATCACTCTTACCTTGCTGTAACCCACGGGCCAGACTCAAACACCTGCAGAAAAAAGACTAGAGGGGGTCCCCAAATTGGGGCGAGTTGTGAAGACTTCACAACAGATCCCTGCAGTGGTTTCAGAGGAAATGAACAAAAACTTAATGGCCCCAATAACTAGAGAGGAGGTCAAAGCAGCTTTGAAAGGAATGGTAGGTGACAAAGCACCAGGTCCAGATGGTTTTCCAGCTCTTTTCTTTCAGAAATTATGGCATATATTTGGAGATGATCTACGGGAGGTGGTAGAAGAACCCCGCATTGGTCAGTTTTAATCAAGGAGATGAACTCTACCTTCATAGCTTTGGTTCCTAAAAAAGATGAACAGATATCCTTTGAGGATTTTCGACCGATTGCTTTATGTAATACAATCTATAAACTGATTTCAAAAGTGATTGCCAATAGACTAAAGACTGTCCTACACAGGATCATCTCGGAAGAGCAGAGTGGTTTCTCCCCTGGAAGATCAATCTTTGAAGGAATTATAGTTGCACATGAGGCAGTTCACTCAATAAGAATGGCTAAGACACAAAAAATGATGGTAAAACTGGATACAAAAAAGGCATATGATGAAGTAGACAGAAGTTTCTTGTTGAAGGTTTTGAAAAAGTTCGGGTTTGAGGAGGGTTGGATTCAATGGGTGGCAAGTTGTATTGAAACTCCAATGTTCTTAGTGTTAGTTAATGGAAGCCCACAAGGCTTCTTCCCACAAGAGAAAGGAATTAGACAAGGGGACCCTCTTTCCCCTTTCTTGTTTATAATATTGGCAGAAGTGCTTGGGAGATTGATTGGGGAAAAAAGAACTAGAGGAATATGGAAAGGCATTCAGATCACAGAAGGGGTGGAAGCCATGACACACCTTCAATTTGTTGATGACACATTTTTAGGAGGGGATGCTACAGGACATGAAGCTAAAGTTATGAAGGAAACTCTAGAGATCTATGGACAGGTGTCTGGACAGCACATCAACTGGAAAAAATCAGAGAGTTTCTTTTTAAACACTCCACATCAAAAACATATTAAAATTGGGAAAATCTTGGGGATGAAACAAGGACTACTACCTAATAGATATTAGGAATCCCTTTCTTTAAAGGCAGCAATAAAGCAGATCTATGGAAAGACCTGATAGAAAAATGCCTCAAGAAGATGAAAGTTTGGATCTTCTTGAAGATAGAAAGTTTACAAACTGTGATCTCAGCAATACCTGTTTATTCAATGATGTGCCTTGACATTCCCAAAAAGGTTTTAAAAATAGTAGAACAAAAGATGAGAAATTTTTTTTGGAATGGTGCAAATGAAGATGAAAAAATTCCTCTCGTGGCTTGGGAACAAATATGTAAGCCAAAAGCTAAAGGAGGGGCAAGGATTAGAAACTGGCACCATATGAATAAGGCCCTAGGAGCGAAGCTAGTCTGGAGCATGTATAGACAGCCGAATCAATACTGGGCAAGAATCCTTCAAGCCAAATATCTGGACTCAAGGGATAATGATAGGATTCTAACAATCGTAAACCCCCCAAAAGGTTCCACAATATGGAACTTCATTCTTTCTTGCAGGGAGGTAATCACAAGTCATCTATCTTGGCAAATTAGAGATGGCACAAAAGCTAATTTTTGGGAGGACTCGTGGGATGGCGATAAGGCCCTGAAAGATGAAGGAATCTACCAAGAATTACAGATTCACTTCTTAGAGAAATGGGGTGAGAAAGTTAGTGACTATTTTGAAAAGCAAGAGGGAATTGAAGGTCAATTGTATAGTTGGAAAAGTGTGGAGCTGGAAGATTTGACAGAACAACAAAAACTTTTAATGAGAACAATCTTTGAAAGCCGAAAATTGAAAATAACAGGTAAGATGGACAGGCTAATTTGGTGTGGTTCTCTCTCAGCAAATTATGCAGTAAAATTGGGATACAGGCTCATTGAGGGAATGGAGGATTCTAAATTTGAATCGCAAGACTTATGCTAGCACCAAGACATTAAACCTAAGGCAGGAGTCTTTTCATGGTTAGCTTTTAAAGGAAGAATTCTAACAGTAGAAAGAAGGAAACGAATGGGAATGGCTGGTCCAACTAGGTGTTTTCTATGTGAAAAGAATGAAGAGTCAGTGGATCATTTACTGGCCCAATGCAAATTTGCAGAAAAGGGTTGGGATCGTGTGCAAACAAAATTAGGATGGATAGGACCAAGAGAACAAACTGTTAAAGGAATTATGGATGGATGGCCAAGACCGATTAAGAAATCAACCCTCTCTAGCATATGGTTAGTCACCCCATCTTTGGCTATGTGGGAAATATGGAAAGAACGAAATAAAAGGATTTTTACAGGGGAAAAGGAATCCATAAGGAGAGTGATCTACAGGATTAATCATTTTATTGAAGAGGTAACGGGATCCTCAGCAACAAGGAAACAAGCTCTAAAGGTCCCTTTCACAAAGATGGATACTGACATTCAAAAGGTTTGGCCAGGGATAAGATTTAAATCCCTGTCAGGAGCTCTAGTAACAAAACCGAAGCAGAAGGACAAACAAACTCTATGAAAGTGTCCAGAAGAAGGATGGTTAAAGGCAAATTTTGATGGAGCAGCATAGAACAACCCAGGCCAGTCTAGGGCGGGTTTCATATTCAGAAATTCAAAAGGGGAAGTAAATTTAGGTGGAGCAATGAGACTGAAGGATGGGACAAATAATGAAGCAGAGTGTAAAGCAACAATGATAACAATTAAGGTAGCCAAAGAGAAAGGCATTAAAAAACTACACCTTGAAGGAGACTCACTGATAATAACATAGGCCATTGCTAAGATGTCCATCCAGGCATGGCATTTACAGAATTATATAGAAATAATTAGACAAGACTTAGCATTTTTTAATGACTTCCGAGTAACTCACATTAAAAGAGAAGGCAACAAGGAGGCAGATATCATGTCAAAGTGGGCGACATCACTAGAGGAGGTGGAGAAACTGCATTGTGAAAGTTTTGAAGTCGGGAATGATGGGACATTCCCTCTCTTTAGTAGCTTTTAAGGCTCCGTGCAGAATGAAGTAAAGGAATAAAAAAATGTGCCAAGCAATTATGAATGACATCATAACCAAGATAGCCAAAAAAGGTAAAAAAAAGATCTCAAATGATTATTACAAAGGGAATTGGCAAATCTTTAATAAGAAAGTTGTAGTGACGGCGGGTTAGTTGGAAAAAAACATGGAAGGTGACGCGAAGAGCGTGTGACAAGACAGAAGGTAAAGATTTGGACTGCACGAAATGAAAAGAGTTAATGCTCGCACTCGCAAGTAGCTTATAAAATTAGAGAAGAATCCAGGAAACAATCACATTGTAAGTTTTAACAAGGCTGGACAAGGGAAGAACGGAATTAAGGATGGAGCCAAATTTTACTTTTAAGACGTTGAAGCAGCAGAAAGGTTTGTTCAGCCCTGTCAAGCATCCGGTTGAAGAAGATGCTACTCATCCCCACAAAGACGGTGATAGCAGCAGGGTAGGAAGTTCTTGGTCCTCTGTTTCAAGAGGACAATCGAAGATGGAAGCTACAGGTAGATATTGCAGCAATGGTGATGGCGTGGGGTTTGGAAATGGGAGAGCATGAGGAGAATGTGAAATGGGTGATGAATTCTTTGTTTGAAGCTGCTTTAACAACTGAAATGGACTCTCTTCTACAATGGGCCCACCCAGGTTGGGCGTTTGATTATAGTGAGATGTTCGATGATGAAGAGGAAGGAAGTGAGATGGGCATAATTCCATTTGTGAACTGGCCAAAAAGGGTGCGGAAAGATGAATACACCAGGGGAAGGAAAACGGCTTGGATAAAACTAGGGAAGGCTATTCGAGAAGCCCAGGAAGCCAAAGCAAGGGTGGTAATGCCACTAGTCTTCCCAAGAAGGAAGAGGACTGTAAGGCTGAGGAAGGGTAAGGCAAAAATAGCAATGGGAAAGAAAAAGCCCAAATTCGAGGCCGTGCAAATGCAAAAAGTTTAAATTTTGAAAGAACAAGAAGAAAGCAGCACCTGCAAGGAATCTTTTTGAACGACACAGCCTAGAGGAGGAAGCAGCCGAAGAGTAGAAGAACATGCTGGAGGTGTTTTTTGTGGTGAAAAGTTTAGTAAAGACCAACGCTGGAAATTTTCAAGTTCCCGGTTTGGAAGTTTTTAACAGTAAGAATCTTTGTTTTACCGAGGCAATGTAATGTCCATTAATGTAAATGCTAAGTTTAAAATAGCATAATAGTGATATAGGAGTTAGCTATGGGAAGGTGTATTGAGAAATTGTAAAGGGTAGTTTCAGTATGGACACGAGTCTGGAAATGACTCCAAAGCTATGAATGTAATCATCTTTTATATAATTAATAAAAAAAATCTATTACCGACCCAAAAAAAAAAAGATCAATTAGATGGTTATTGTAAAAATACATCTTTAATTATACTCAACTTGGTTAAAATATTGTTCTCCTAAAGTTATAATGGGGTAATCAATAATCCATTTTTCGTATATATATATACTACAACTACCAAAAGATTAAATTAAAATTTAATCCTTATGGTGTATTTATGATCCAAGTGAACATATGCTCTTACATATTTTTATTTATAGCAAGATTAAATTAATTTTTTTTTTATATAGAAAGACTAGATTAAATCATATCTATATATAGATATTTATACATATATATCTATATAAAGATCTGCTAAACCTTTAATTAAATAAATTGATTTTTTTAAATAGCACATCATTCGGGAATATATATATATATATATATTACTACCTTATATTTTAAATCAGCATATTAATAAAAATGGGGAAGCAAAGTATTTTTTATATGTTGGTAACGTTTTTTGAAAAACGTTTGTGTTTTTAAAAAGAAACAAAAAAAATAAAATACAATTTTATGGGGGAGGGGGGGACGAAGCCCCCACCCCCGCGCATTTCTTTGAAGGGCGATGCCCATTGTGTAACCACAGTGGGGTTGCTACGCGGCCGAGCTTCAAAACCATTGCTGCCCGTGCTGCGGCATAACCTCGCCGCCCTCGGTGTTTCTGTTTCCTCCACCCCGGCCGCCGTTGTACCATCGTCCACCACACGGCCCGAGTGAAACAACTTCCTCTTTCGCCGTTGTCCTCTCGCCTCACCACCACCGTGCCGCCCATAAAGCGCAGGCGCCACTCCTCCCTCCTTCGCAGCCACTGAGAAAGGTAAAACCCTCGCCACGGCTTCCCTCCAAAACGCAGGCCCTGCTAACAATGAAATAAAATAATAATTTTCAGGAGGGAAAATAAGATTATTTTGGAGAAAGATTGGGGTTAGTTTTTATAAGGATTTTTAGGGTTGTATTTAGGTTATTAGATTTATTTATTTCTTAAAAATCATTTTCAAAATGGACCTCAAAAGTTATTATATTTTGTTTATAGTCTTCTTTGTTGACTATTGGGATATTTTCTTTTTTAGAATTTAATATCACTTTTGATGGATATTAGTTTACTTTATCTTTAATGGGTGATTATTTAACTTGTAATTTAACTAATTAGAATTTAATTAGTTATTGATTTGAAGGTCATTATTTTTTTTTAAAAAAGGCTATTAGTTGATTATGGAAATAAAATTTGATTATTAATCTTGTTCGTTAACTTAACCTTAGAAAATGATTTAATGATATTCTACCTTTTAAATTCGATCAGAGTAATTTATTAAATTTACTCATTTAGAATATAGGATAAATTTATAAATAGGTTATCATATCGATTAAATTATTAATATACTCTAATAATCAAATTGACAAGATTGTTATATTAATGTAATTATTTTAAAGTAATCATTTAATTGCGATTTTTTTGTAAGGTTATTATCAAATGAATTTATTATCAACTCGTTATTAAACTGAGTTCGAACATAATCCTTTTAGGATTATTAAAGTAGAAAAATGATATAGGATTTTATTAAGGGTCAATTACAATATAATTGTCTAGTGGATCAATGTAGTCAATCTTAGTCAATTGATATCCACTCGAACCATGACTGTTAGTTTAACATTTAGTGGCTTTAATCATCCTAGAGGGAGGTTGACCAAGTCAATATTGGTCATGATGCCCCTCGAACCTGTTTAGGGTTCTCAACAAATAACTGCAAACTGTAACATCACCTAGTTAGTCAACTATCAAGTCATATGCATGCGCAAACGTAGATAGCTTTAAGTCTTTTGCCCAACTTTTGGGCATGAGAACAAAACTCCCCCTATTATCTGACCTAAGAGTGACAATAGGACAACCAAACTCTTTTTTTACTAAGGCCTTAAAATTCTGAAGTATAGTAAACACATGATTTCTGACTAAGAAAGTACACCCACATTTTACAACTGAAATCATCAACAAAAAGCAAGAAATACCTGGCACCAGTAATAGAAAAAGTATTCATTGGACCACATACATTAGCGTGAACCAACTGCAATACCTTTGAGGTTCGCCATAAGTCATCATCCTTGAATGGCGTCCCGTGTTGCTTCCTAGTCTGACAAGCTCCACAAACTCAGTGATTCTGAGTCTGAATCTCAAGTAAACCTAGAACAAGATCCTCCCGAATAAGCTGAGAAAGATAATGAATGTTAAGGTGACCATGCTGTTGATGCCAAAGACTGTTGGTGGAAGATGATTTAGCTGCAAAAGCATGTTAAAGAGAATCATCACCCGAATCCACAAGTCTGTACATGTCATGATCCTCGATGCCAATAGCCACAGTAGTGTGAGTTGCACGATCAACAATCGAACACTTGTGTGAAGTGAAAACCACATCAAGCTGGGAGATAATAAAGTATTTAATATTAATGGTAATTTAGATATTTTAGATATTTAGTCTTTTAGGCAAGTTTTAGTTTTTAAGTTAGTTTCTAAATAATATTGAGACTTTCCTGTTGTCAGCTTTATAGAAATTTTCCATTTCCTTTTAGTTATTCTCTATATAAGGAGACTTCGTCTTCATATTGTAATTAATCTTTTATGAATATACATTTTCATAACATGGTATCAGAGCTTAGGAAGCTTTTAGTGAATTTTTTATAAAAATTCATAGCTTTTACCTAGAATTTGTTTTCCCAGAAGTTTTTTTTTATTTTTTATGAAAAATCGTGGTGACTTTTAGGGAAATCGTTTGCGAATTTTCGAAGGTTTTTCTAGTTTGCAAATTCGAGGGTTTTCTTCGCTCACTATTTGTTGGTGCTTTTTGTTGAAAGCAACCCGTGCAACTAGGGTACCGACCTTTTTCTCTACGAAGTTGCAGATTGGTTTTGAGCGCCGTTTTTTGAGATTTTTGGGCATCGTTTCTGATTTTTTCTGCTGCTCATGTGGGGGAGGAGTTTTTTGGTTTTGTACAATTTTTCAATCAAAATTGTAATGTTTTTTTTGTGGGTATGTGCAACCTTGGCCAAGGGCTTGCAAATTTTGTGAAGACATTTTGAAAAATCATGGATTTCCTGCTTTTCTAAAAGGTGAAGATTTGATTGCAAAACCTAAGGCACAGATCCCAATGCAAGAACAAAGGCAAATTCAGGTATAGACTTCAAAAAAGATGGAGTACAACTAGCACTTTTCCCAAGGTGTAGACCCAGAAAAAGGTGACAAAGACCCAGAAATGTTCTCGAAAAACCCAGAAAGAATATGTTATCAAAATGTGAATCCGACTAAAAAAGGGATTTTGTAGAAACCCTAGTCGGCTACCTGCAACCACTTCAAAAATGGCAAAAAAGGGAGAATTACAAATCGTAGGTGATGAAAACCCTAGCTGTCATGGGTTTTCAGAAAAAACGAAGGGCGGATCTCTTAGAGCCACAAAACTGAAGAACCACGGGTCGCATTTTTATAAAATGCAAATAGGCAAAGGAATGACGTCTTAAAAAAAACATGGATTGCAGAAAAATGCTTCACTCAGAAAAAACCACGAAAACGTAGCAAGAAGGTTCTCTGCAACAAAAAATTGACCAAGGAGATGGTTGTGGAGGCAAGAAAACGCAAGAGACGGGCCTGTGATTGCAGAAAAACACCCAAAGATGGTCATAAAAGAAGAATCGACCATAAATCTAGTCGTACAAGCAGGCTAAAGAAAATGGATTGTTTGGGCTCGTGAATCTCAAAACAAGAAACCACGAACACATAAAATGAGTCGTTAGTCTTCAAATACGACCCACAACTTCAAGAAATAGGGCACAGCTCGAGCCACAAAAATTTGCAAGAAACCCCTAATCGCGAATAGATCTCACGATTTATAGATCAACCCAAAAAATTGTAGATGCTAGGAAATTAATTTCGAAAAATTTATAAACTAATAATTTCTTAAAGAAATTATAAATAAATTTTTCGAAAAAAATTATTAACTTGGCTCTGATACCATATTACAAAATTAATTGGTAAAATATTGAATGAATGATCAAGCGATCATTTATAGATTACAAAGAGACAATGTTTCTATTATAAAACAATTGTAGCATGAGAAACTATCTAATATTTACAGAATATACAATATTGACCATTAAATAAGGAATGACAAAGATATTATTCTAATAATGCTTACATAGTAAATATGCAGAAATTGTTTAAGTAATACTTTATTTTGTGGAAGAAGCTTGATAGTCAAAAAACTTCAAATTTTTCAAATTTAAAATCAGGGCTAATAGTTGGCTCTAACTGGGGACAAGGTCCATAAGGGATGTAGAATGAACCTAGACTCTCAATAAAATATCAGTGCATTATCCAACATGGGCAACAGAGTCAAGGAGAGGACCATAAGGGCCCGTTTGGTTGAGGGGTGGAATTGGAATTGAACGGGAATTGGCATTTCTGAATTCCCAAAATGTTCAATTCCCTGTTTGGTTCCAAAATTAAAAATTGGAATAAGGTTATGCGAATTCTAATTTTGGGTCATTTTGAGCATTCCACAATTCCTTCTCAGACCTGGAATTGGAATTGAAAATTGGAATTGGAATTGAAAGTATTATTTTGGGAAGGAAAATTCATTCGCATTTTTGTTTCAATAATGTATATTATATTGCTATAAGGATGTATATATATATATACATGTGTGTATATATACACACAAGTGTATATACACACATGTATATATACACATATGTGTGTGTATGTGTATATATATACACAAATGTATGTATATATGTCTATATATGTGTATACACGTGTGTATATGTGTATATACATACATGTATGTGTGTGTGTATATATATGTGTGTGTGTGTATATACACACGTGTATGTGTATATATACACACATATCTGTATAAATGCACGTGTGTATATACACACACGTGTGTATATATGTGTATGTGTATATATACACACGAATGTGTGTATGTGTGTATATATACACATATATATGTGTATATATACACATGTGTATATATACACATGTGTATATATACACACACACATATATATATGTGTATATATACACGTGTATATATACACACGTGTGTGTATATACATGTGTGTATATACACATGTGTATATATATACACACGTGTGTATATATGTGTATATGTGTGTATATATGTGTGTATGTGTATATATACACACGTGTATGCATATATATACACGTGTGTATATATATACACGTGTATACACACACGTGTTTATGTATATACACATGTGTGTGTGTATGTGTGTATATATACACATGTGTGTGTATATACACACACACGTGTGTGTGCATGTGTATGTGTGCAAAAACAAAGTTCCAATTCCAATTCCAATTTTGTGGAACCAAACGCAGAATCTGCATCTTCTCAGTCATCTTCCAGGTGAACCAAATAGGACAGCCTAATTCTAGAATTCATTTTGAGAATAGCCCAATTGCCAGAATGGATTCAATTCCAGAATTGGCAATTCCAGCATGCACAAATTCCACGAAACAAACGGTCCCTAAAGGACTAACTGGAGATACTGGAAGCAAGCCAAAAATGGGACACACAACAAAAACTGCAACTACCTACAATATGCACAAGGTAGGTGTCCCTACCTTAGGCAACTTGAAGATTGATCATACAAAGCCATTTGTGGTCTAAGAGAAATAGGCACCTCCGTGGAAAAGCGGTGAATGCTTGACCAATACCTTCAAGCAAAATAGGTTTACCAGACTGTCATATATGAGATGAGAAAAAAAAATCAGCATTGGACCGAAAAACCATATCTCATCATAAATCAGTGAGCTCTTTTGAATCATATTGGTACCACCTTCAACATCGTTGGTCAAAACTCCTAGAATCTTTTCAAGCATATGAATATCTTCCATCTAAATATTCTTATGATTGCTTGTCTTGGAAGAAGTCAAGCCTCGAATTGGATTACCATCATATAATTGGTGATGTAAAGAAACTTGTGTTGACGCAACCACCAAATGTTGTTCTTAAATATTACCTGCTTTGGAACCACCTGTAAAGACATGTTCATCTTAAAGAAAAGGATTGAGATAGATACTTTTATCATTGTGGAAATCATCATTTGGAGATTTTAAACACCAACCTAACATATAAATATCATGAGTTAACTTCATTTGGATCCTTCATTAAATCTCCACTTCATTTTCTTTTTCAATGTAATGTATTTCATATGATGAATTAGCACGATAAGGCATCAAATACTGACATGTAGCTCCAGAAGTTTCCAAAAATATATCTTCAAAATGAAAAGATTCAAAACATTGGACAAATAATTTCTTCCCTTCCCAATGTTTCTTCATTGTAATCTTCATCGATGAACTCAAATGCTTCATAGCCAGGTTGCATGCATGGCAAGGAATGAAAACTTGATGTTTCATCTTCTCTTGTTTGAAGTTGATCTTTAACTTTCATGTCCACTGTAATAGTCATTAATTGTTCATCAATATTTGCATTCTCTTCCGTCATTGATTCTTCTTCATGACAACCTTCATGAAATTTGAAAGTTTTGTATTCTATTTGCATGAAAAATTTGAGAAGGTTGCTTGTTGATTCAAATACTGACATGTAGCTCCAGGACTTTCCAAAAATATATCTTCAAAATGAAAAGATTCAAAAGTTGGGCAAATAATCTCTTCCCTTCCCAATGTTTCTTCATTGTAATCTTCATCGATGAACTCAAATGCTTCATAGCCAGGTTGCATGCATGGCAAGGAATGAAAACTTGATGTTTCATCTTCTCCTGTTTGAAGTTGGTCTTTAACTTTCATGTCCATTGTAATAGTCATTAATTGTTCATCAATATTTGCAGTCTCTTCCCTCATTGATTCTTCTTCATGACAACCTTCATGAAATTTGAAAGTTTTGTATTCTATTTGCATGAAAGTTTTGAGAAGGTTGCTTGTCGATTCATCTTCTTCCACTTGGAGCTGATCTCCAACTTCCTTGTTAACTATACTACTCATTGAAAGTTCATCTAAATCTGCAAAAGTAAAGGTCTCCATTTCTGAAGCTAACAGAAATATTTGTAAGGGTTCACTTGTGATTTTATCTCCATCAATCATAGTGGTACAAGATTGTCCAGTAGTTGTCAGAACTTTAATTTTATCATTAGGGATTTCCTCTTCAATGATTATTGATGGATGAATAGGACTATCCTCTCCACATAGAAAATCACCATCTAAAGCATTAAGACACAACTAGGAATGAAAACTACGTTGGGATTCATCTTGATGAATCTTTTCTTCATCTTCAAGCTTGGGCTGCATGCTTGTCTTGTCATTATCAACTGGATGAAAGACTTCTTCTTGGCTCTAGCAATCTTTGGAAAGTTTATGACAAGCTCCAATGAAAACTTTCTTTTCCATCTCTTTCACTTCTTCTTGATCTTTCTCTTGATAGGCAATCTTATGAGTAGATGAAACTTCATCTTCCTTAGGGCATGCACATCATAAAGAACCTCTTTCACTAATTTTCATGCAAGTCATCTTTTCAACATGAATACAACTCACTCTCATCTTTTTGTTTAATCTTTTGCAATTCTTGAAGAAAAGAACGATGCATTTTATCAGGATCAAGCTGCATATTTCCATAGAAGCTTTTCAAAAACTCAACTTGTTTAGGGTGACCAAGATCTTGATTTCTTTGACCAGCAAGTGTAGTAGAAGGAACATCATTATTGTTATTGATTGCCAATTTAAGTGAATGATCATCTAAAAAGAATTGGTTTTTTCCTCCATCTTTCCCTTGAATATTTTGTAGATTTTGAAGTAAGGAAGGATGAATCTTTCCTGGGACAATCTGCAAAATTCTTCAAGAAGTTGACTTGTTCAGGATTGTCAAGAGTCTGATCTCCTTGAGTAACAAGTGCAAGAGAAGGATCACTTTTTTCTTCATTATTTTCTCTCATCACTGATTCATGCACATGATCATGAGAAAGAAAGAAAACTTTGTTCCTTCTGTTTCTTCAATTTTTCTTAAAGTTTCAAGCAAGGATGAATCTTTTCAGGAACAAGCTTCATGCCACCATAAAAAATCTTCAAGAAGTCCACTTGTACGGGTTCATCAGGAACCTGCTTCTTTTGATATGGAAATTCTTCACCATCACTTTCACTATCACTTTCAACTTTTCCTTTGTACCAAACCATTGTTCTTAATTCGGTCTTTCAGACAGAGTCGCCAACCTTCACTCGAGAGAAGGTACATTTAATATTTGAGGAATAAAATGCACTAGCATTTGTCTTTCCCCAGCAGAGTCGCCAAAAATCTGTTGGTAAACAAATTTGTCACTGCGGAGTGCTTCTTCAAAACTGACCCTGTTTGCCCTGTGAGCAGTGACAACCGCGCCAACAATTGGAGAGATCGAATCCAATCACGATCAAATCACAATCTTCCTCTGCATTTGAGAGGGGCAGCTCCCTCGTATGATGGGGGTATTTGGTATTTTTGTGTACTTTTCACTTGAAAGTACAAAAGGAGACAAAACAAAGCTAAAGGAAATAGATAAAGAAAACCCCAATAGTAGACATACGAATACTAGTTGACATTCACAATAGATAATGATTACAAAGGGGTTTAAGCACAAATACAATAATGACAAAATAAGGATAATGAACCTTGACATACGAAAAGATAGGCTATTCCAGGTACATTCACATCAAGATACCACGAAATGAATGCATTTTGTCAAACTGATTACATAAATCAGAATGACTATTGGATTCCACCAACGCATAAAGAGATTACTAACTTAAACATACGAAAAGATATTAATAACAACTCATGAATACATTCAAGATATACGACTAAATGCATTCTTCATTATCTCTTTGAAAATATACAAGCTCAAAGACTCTTTTATACAAAGTGTAAAGCCAAAAATCTCTTTGGAATTTTCTCCATAATTTCTCCTTTGCCAAAAGTCCCCTCCTAGGATTTCGATCATGACAACCGGTGATTTTTCTTTGAAATGGAAAGAGGCTCACCATCTTGAGGATGTTGGGATACTTTTGACCTTGATGTTTTAGCCAAAGGAATTCAACATAAAATTTTCATATTTTTAAAATTTTCAATCAGGGCTAACAATATTGAAATATGAAATTCAAAAATATATAGTTTGATGTTGAATCGCTGACTGAGACTGAACCTACATATTGAAATTTGAAATTCAAAAAAATATATATATATATATATATAATTCAAACTTACCTTGATTCAAAACACCTCAGTCTCAATCTCAGTCTCCGTTTAGGGCTTGGGCTTCCAAACGCAAAGTCGTCGGGCCTCCAAACGCATAAACGATGGTAAAAAAAAAATCTTCTATTTTTATTACTTTTTAATATGCTTTTTCCTCTAGAGACCCGAGAGAGACGTCAAAATTCATGGTGGGAGACTTGGAGACGTCGGGAGACTTTGACACGAAGTCTCCACCCCAATTTGAAGTCTCTGGGTATGCGTGAGGTCTCGGAGACGACTCTGCCTCCGAGACGCGTATCAAAGGGGGGAAGATGTGTCTCCCGGTTACACTGCTTATTGGACTTTGAAATGTTATAATGAACAAAATATAAATCGAAAAATCTTTTTTTTCATGAAATTTTTATTTGTCATCTAAAGAATGAATGGTATTAAATAAATTAAATTGTAATATAAATTTAAATTCAAATTTTATTTTTCAAGATAAATTGAAATGTTTACCTAGAATTGGAATTTTTTGCATTTTCTTTCGTTTTAATTTGGTTGAGCATTATTCTTTGAAAGTATAAACCCTTGTTATAGCTAAATATTTAATTGAAATTAGTATAGTTAATTAATAATTATTGAATAAATTTCATAGAAAATTGTTATTTATTGATTAGTTGCACTTAATTGTTTTATTTATCATTGATTTAATTAGTTAAATGTTTTAAATTTTTAATGTGATGTAGCTTAATTAGGATTCAGTTAGTTAAAAGTGTTAGGTCGCAACATGAAAGCTCGACCACTTCACTGCCACTTGGATATCTAGTGGGAGTGTTAACTCAAAGAAGTCCTCCTTTGAGGTGTCTCGCATAGAGATGCCAAACTCTAATTAGGTTACTCTCATGGTCACAGTGTGGCCAAAATGGCTTCTACAACACCCACTCATTTTATTCTTTCCCTTGCCTCATGTGGCATACTTGTCGTGAAGTTGCACATGTAACATCAATTTGTGTGCACATCACTCTATCATGCTGTGAGGGTGATGGAAGTTAAGTGTTTTATTTCAAAAAATGTCTTTTTGTGTTTTCATATCCATCTGCAAATGCAGGCATGACATAGCATATTCACCAACATCACTCTATCATGTTGAGGGTGATGAAAGTTAAGTGTTTTATTTAAAAAAAATTGTCAGTCTGTGTTTTCATATCTAAGTGCAAATGCTGGTGACATAGCATATTCACCAAGTATTCACTGGAAAAAATCACCGTTGAGTAACTTGAATAGTATCTCCCTATTCAAAGAAAATAAGTTCCAGTGAGTTTGATTGCTGAACTAACAGCAAGTATTGCCAGTCATACTCATTGGGAGGCAGGTAGGACAGGGAAAGACAGATTAGAGGCTGAAAACATTGTGTTTTGCCCATACGCCCCCAATACTTCCTCACATGGCATTTGAAGCATGGTTGAGCAAATTTAAGCAAGTTTAGAGAAGATTTTACTGAGTTTTAAGTTCCCATATTTTGCAAGTTGAAAATTTTTGCTCTACCACATCCAAATATGCTAACTATAGGTAGTTATAAACCTTGTGTTTGCAATAGAGTGTTTTCTGTTTTTTATATTATGAATATAATAATAATATCAGATCTCTATGTGTGTAGTCACTTCTGTCATTTTCAAAACTTGGCTTCATGGATTCCTGTTGTGCCAAAAACTAAATTTCATGTCATAACATAAATTAGAACATCGTGCCATTAACATATGAGAAAAAGTAAATTGATAGCTCACATAAAGTTTGATGGTTGCCCAAGCTGTAATGACAAACCAAAAACATATAAATTAATGTTGTTTGAAAAGATGAATCCAAAAATACTTGCACTCGTCCTCATGGTACCAACACAATGTTGGCTTATTGCAAAAAAATATATCAAACATATCTAAGATATCTCCTTTACACATCCAAAGTGAAATCTTTGATCATTCTTGGAGTTTTAACAATATACATTTTCAAAAGAATGATTCATAAAATTGTACTGAACACAGTTTTTCTTGAATTTTGGATGGAAATGCAGAGAAGGGCAAAGCAATTTGAACAAAAACAAAAGCTAGTACCATACCTGTAATAAAAACAGTGCAAGCCACACGCGCAAGTAAAATGCCAACCATTCCTATAATAAATATTTTCATAAAGTGAGCTATGTCAAAAATGTTTCCCTGAATGCATAATCTATAGGGTGGGTTACGGGTGCAAAAATATGATTTGTAGCACTTTTCACATAGACTATGCAAAGTAGTGAGCATATAACAAATCTCCATACACATTCAAAAGTACTTTAATGAATAGTCAGAGTAATTTTTTTTAAATCTCTATAAAATCAGTGTACCTGTTCCAGCTCCAAGTTCTAGTGCAACCACATTATTGAAATAAGAAGAGGTGTGTATGAAGTGCAAAACAAAATCAGACAAAATCAATGAAGCTCTCCATATCTGTGAAATGCCATTAAAACCATTATTGTGAATCTACCCATAGATCTGAACAAAAATATTAACTAAGAAGAAATACCTTAAGTTCTGAACATCACCCAAGTCTTACCTGCAATCCCACACTTGGGATCACAGTAATTATATGATGATGGATCAAGATTGAATCATGCTCATGTCTAACTGCATGAAACCAATTTGTAAAGGTTATCAAAAATGCTAGTCCAGTTTGTGATGACTAATGGAATTTGAAATATGCAACCATCATCTACACATTGACATAATAATAATGTTTGTATTCATTACACTTTATCATCTAAAAACTTTGGCGAGGGAAAAATTAAAATATGGCAAAATGGATATATAATGTTAAATTTCAAGTGGTTAGAGAGTAGATCTGTCCAGGAATCTGTACAGATGGCTCTTAAGCAATTGAATAAGAAGAACAAAGATAACAACTACAAAGTCTACACTCCTCATACATGAGATACTGCAGAATTTTGTCTACATGTATCATGAGAAGATGTCAAAACCAAAATAAACATGCAAGAAAACAAGCATTTATATGCATTACATAAGAGAACAGGATGAGATATAACTCATCAAGCAGTAATATGTCAAAACAATATACAACTTTGATTTGGGTCCAGAAGGTTCGAGGATGAGCATCATGTCTGGGGGCTGGGAGTCAAGAACTATGTACTATAGCAAAGTATTCCAAAAGAAAACTTTATATATTTTCAGCTCCTAAAAAATTAATCAGAAAAAATCCAATCCAAATCAGCACTATCAGATTATGAATCAATTTCACCAACCAACCTTCTCCTAACAGACCTTATTTTTATTCCAAAACATGCATTAATTAAACATCATTCACTTTCTCATATTTCTTAGCCCGTGATTCTAATGAATGGCACTGCTAATAGTTTCATGAACCACAGAATAAACCCTAAGAGAACCTAAAACAAAGGATCGACATTTTATTAAACTAGTGCTTAGGGTACGTAGCACAAATTTCATACAACTCTGTACTAGGTACATTCACATATCTATCAATATCTTATATAGGTCTGAAAAAAATACACCAAGACCATTCACTCCAAAATATTTGCTTATATCGGTATCATGCAAGAGCAGCTGGAAATTTAAACCTTATCTATGAATGATCTAATCAAAATAATCACATGCACCCTTTAAGATAGAGCGAATGAAAATTTCAACACTAAGTAGTTATCGAATAATACTTTGGAGACAATCAAATTTTGAGAGCGGAGAGAGTGGGAAAATGTGCTCTGCTAGGGTTTTGTGTCTGGTTTGCCTTTTCTGAGCCTTAATTGCTTCTTGTGTCGTACATACCACCTTTACTACGGGAGTTTTTTTAGGTTTTTAATGGCTCCGGCCAGCCTCTGCCCAGCAATTGATGCTGGTGCTAGAGTTGTTGCAGATGCTCATGGTGCCTCCGAACAAGCGACCTCGCAAGTTCGTCCCGAAAGTATTCCATGAGGTACGCCTGATATTGTCCTGCATGTTCAAGATTTTGATTCCGCCTGTGACTAGCTTGAAAAGAATACTTTTATTGGCAATTTTGTTGGTAGAATCCCTCCTGAAAGCATGCTTCGTGAATGGGTAACCAAAGCTTCGTCTCCTCACAGAGTCCGGCTTGATGGCATTCAAAGCCTGACCAAAGGCTTTTTTCTTTTTCGCTTTTCTAACCCAACTCATGTAGAGGCTATTCTCTCACATGGCCCTTGCTCTGTTAGGTCTTCTCTCTGGGTTTTTCAGAGTTAGTCGCGTGATTTATCTGTTTCTGATGACAAGAAATTACGTGTTCCTGTTTGGGTTGAGTTTCCTAGTTTGCCTTTGCCTTACTGGCCTTTCATGCAAACCCTAGCGCAGGCTATTGGCAAAGTGGTTTGTCTTGAACCAGACCGTTTCTTTAACGCCTGCCCGCAAAAGCGGGCCTGTGTTGAGGTTGACCTTTCAAGGGACCTCAAGGAGTCGATTGAAAATCAAATTGGTGATACCATCTTCACCCAGAAGGTGATGTACCTGAACTTGCCAAACACCTGTTATCGGTGTCAATCTGCTACTCATAAGATCAAAGATTGTCCCCTAGTGGATTCAAGGCCGAAACCCCTACCCAGAGATGTTTCATCTAAGCCGGCTAAAGATGACTAGACAACGGTGGTTCGCAAAGGCAAAAGCTCTTCAACTTCTGCTTCAAAGCATCCTATGGCATCACCTTCCCTAGCGGCTGCTCCTCAGCCTGCTGTTTCAAACCCTGGTGATCTCAAAGGGAAAGCCAAGCGCGTGGACTCTTCAGTTCCTGTTCAACCTATTGTTGGTTCTGTTGAACGCCCTCCTTGGGTTCGCACTCCGCTTGCTGCCTCTACAGTTTCAACATCGGCTTCTCAGTATTTGAGGCATTTTCGCAGCCCTCCCTGGCGGGATGAGCACGATGAACATGCTTCCTAAAAATGCAGAGTTATTCTGGGAGGCTTTGATGAGTCCTTTGTCAGACTCGTGGGTCATTCTTCCTCTGCAGTTTTGTATAACAGTTTCTCCTCTCTTGGGGACGAGGATGATATGCAAGATAATTCTTAATGAATTACATCTCTTCGAATATTCGAGGTCTTACTGACCTCCACCGAAAGTATTCGGTTAGAGATGTTCGTCAACATTTTGCTCCATAGGATGTGTTTTGCCTTCAAGAGGTTAAAATTGTTGGTTTCTTGCTCCAGGCTGCTTGCAGAACCATTTGGCCTGACAGCCTTGTTTTTTCCTCTCAGCACAAAGCTAGTCGAGGTGGCATTGTTACTCTTCTCTCACCTCATTAGCACTCTTTTCTTGTTGATCACGGTTGTGACCCCACTCACAAAGTGAATGCCCTCCTTGGGTTCGCACTCTGCTTGCTGCCTCCACAATTTCAACATCGGCTTCTCAGCCTTTGAGGCGTTCTCGCAGCCCTCCCTGGCGGGATGAGCACGATGAACATGATTCCGAAAAATGTAGAGTTATTCTGGGAGGCTCTGATGAGTCCTTTGCCAGCCTCCTGGGTCATTCTTCCTCTGCAGTTTTGTATAACAGTTTCTCCTCTCTTGGGGACGAGGATGATATGCAAGATAATTCTTAATGAATTACATCTCTTGGAATGTTCGAGGTCTTACTGACCTCCACCGAAAGTATTCGGTTAGAGATGTTCGTAAACGTTTTGCTCCGTTGGATGTGTTTTGCCTTCAAGAGGTTAAAATTGCTGGTTTCTTGCTCCAGGCTGCTTGCAGAACCATTTGGCCTGACAGCCTTGTTTTTTCCTCTCAGCACGAAGCTGGTCGAGGTGGCGTTGTTACTCTTCTCTCACCTCGTTGGCACTCTTTTCTTGTTGATCACGATTGTAACCCCACTCACAGAGCGGTGTCGATTTTTCTATCTATTCACAATCATTCTTTTGGGATTGTTAATGTTTATGCTTCCAATGATGCCATTGAGCGATCTCTTCTTTGGAGATGGCTTGCTAACGCTCTGCCACCAGCCACTTGGGTCATGTGCGGTGACTTTAATATGGTTGAGACAGCAGCAGATAAAGATGGGATTGTTCCTTTTCGCTAGACAGCTGGAGAGCGTCAAGCCTTGTACCACATGCGTAATAAATTAGGCCTTTTTGATCCTATTGCACATCGCCGCCGTCCTGGGGATGTGTGGCATACTTGGTCTAATTTTAGAGCTGGTTTTGACAGAGTTCTGAAACGGCTCGATCATGCCATGATCTCTGCACAATCTTTTTTTGCCTTCTCGGACTCCCCTGTCATTCCTCTCATTGATGTCACTTTGTCAAACCACTTTCCCATCAAATTTGGTGTTGAGTGGGCTACAGCTCAGCAACGGCCTTGTAAAACACAATTCTTTTTTAATACTTCTCTGCTGTCCCATCAAGCCATGGTGGCCCACATTCAGCGTGTTTGGAATTTGGAACCCAGGCCACATCATGTTGTTGGCTGGAATCAATGGTGGAATGATGCTATCAAGTGCACAGCTCGATTCCTCCGCATTTATGGCAGACAGCTTGCAATTTTCCGCAGGCGATCCTACCAGGCAACAACCAGAGAGTTGCAATCTGCTAGGGAAAATCATGCCATGGATCCTTTCAACATTCAGTTGTAAGTCTATCTTGCACAGATTCGTCATCAGAAACAAGTTGTTGATTCCTACACTGCTCGTGGTGCTCAGATCAAAGCCTGTCTTCATTGGCTGAAGATTGGGGATCGAGCTTCCAAAGAATTTTTCCAATGTATGAGAGCTCGTCATACCTCTGTGGGAATTGAGCATATCAAGGAAGGTCAGGCGGTTTTTTCTGAGCTACTTGACATCCTTCAGGCTTTCGTCCGCCATTATGAGAAAGTTTTCACCGCTCAGGAAAATTCTCTTGACAGAGATAATGCCCTTATGACCACTCTGGTTGTGGTTCCCAATAGGCTTTCCTCCTCTCAGAGGGACTTCTGTGATCAGCTACTCTCTGTTGCTGATCTCAAGGAAACTATTTTCTCAATGGCTGATGACAAAGCACCTAGGTGTGACAGTTTCCCTTGTGAATTTTACAAAGCTCTCTGGGACTTTGTTGGTCCTGATCTCCACAAAGTCTACCTAGAGGCTTTTCACTCTGAAACCTTGGGCGATATCATTAACAAAGGCAACATCAAATTTATTCCCAAGACTGGAGATCCTGAAGATATCTGTAATTGGCGAAAGATAATCTTGTTGAATGTTTCTTATAAAATCATTGCCAAAGCTCTTGCTCTTAAAATTCGGCATCTTCTTCCTTTGATTGTTCGACCAGAGCAAACTGGTTTCATCAAGTCCAGATTTATCCTTGATAACATATTGTTGTCTGGGAAGGCATGGAGTGGGCTTGCCCTTCCCATCAACAAGCTATTTTTCTCAAAATAGATTTTGCTAAACCTATGACCGAATTGAATGGCCATTTATTTTGGCTATGCTACAAGCCCTAGGATTTGGACCCAGATTTATTCAATCTGTCAGGGTGCTTTTCGGAGATGCTTCTGCTTGCATCACCATCAATGGTCATCAATCTGCCGCTTTTGGCTTATTCCGCTCCATTCGCCAGGGTTGTCCTCTTGCTCCTGCTTTGTATGTGCTTGCTGCTTAAGGCTTTGGATACTTGTTGGCTAATGCCATCTCTGCTGGCCGGGTTAGAGGAATATCCTTGCCTACTCCCCCCACCCAACTTGTTAATGGCCACTTTGCAGATGACTCATTTCTCACTTTATTGGAAGAAGAAGATAACGTTAAAGCTGCGCTTCAATGCCTTGATACCTTTTTCTTAGCCTCTGGCTCTGCTATTCAGTGGCACAAGACCCAGTGTTATCGTCAATCCTTTCTTCCTCCGCCTCCCTGGATTCTCCAGTTTGGCTGGCAGTGGATTGCCCATGGTGAGATTTTCCGCTTTTTGGGAATCCCTTTTGCTTTTCAAGCTTCCCCTGTTGATCTCTGGAATGTTGTTCTCAACAAAGTTGAAAAAAAACTTGCTTACTAGATTACCAAGCCTCTTTCTTTGGCTAGTAAATTCCAGATATGTGCTAAGGTTCTTGCCGCCACGCATGTTTATTATTCTTCATGCTAGGCTCCTTCAAAAGCTTCCTACGGTAAGCTGGGAAAGCTTCTTCGGGATTTCTTATGGGCCTCTAGTGTTGACCATCATGGTTTCCACGGAGTTGCCTAGGAATATTGTTGTTTGCCTAAAGCTTCAAGTGGGCTTGGGCTTCTTTCTACCCACAAGCAAGGCCTTGCTTTATGTGCCAAATGGGTCATCAGAGCCATCACAGGAGATGAAGCCTGGAAAATTCTTCTCAGACACTGCATTTCATCTGGTTTTCCTTCTCACAGGTCGGCCTGGAAAGGGATTGGGTTTCAAACCCTCCTCACCATGAAAGAGCATGTTCAGATTCAGGGTTCCTTTGTTGCTAAAAGTATCTAGAAAGCCTGGGAAGCCCTCAAACCTTGGCTTCGCTGGGCTGGAGATGGCTTTAGGGATGGTCTGTCCTTTAATCAACATAACATCTGGTGGTCGCCTCTTTTCCAGATTCAAGGGCAGCCTCTTGCCAAAACGCCAAGTTGCAGTGCTCTTTCACAAGCATGGCATCCGCACTCCTAAGGACATTTTTTCCAGAGCTACCTCCAGTATCCGCTCTTGGGAAGATATGCAGGTACAATTCCGTCTTAATCGGACTGATCGCCCGACTTTTGACTTACTTGTTTCTGCTATACCTCCTTAATTACTTCATAAGCTCGACATTTCTTCTTCCAGGCCCTGGTGGAAAGATTGGAAGTGGTATCCAGCAACACCATTTGCCAATTACAAGCCCAAGCTTGGTTATTCTTAGTTGGTTCCTCATCTTCCTATGGTTGATGCCCTCAACCACCGATGGCATTTGCATTCATCTCATGGTACCTGGCAGAACAGATTTCTCACGATTTGGTCTGCTATCACTGAGCCAAAAATTGCTCATTTTGCTTGGTGTGTTCTCTTCCAAGGCTTACCATTGGGTGATAGACTCAAACACATGGGAGTCCCCAACCCTAGATGTCCGTTTTGTGGCCTACCGGAGTCTTTCATGCATATCTTTTGGTTCTGCAGAAGAGCTCAACAGTATTGGGCTTGGATTCATGATTTCTTTCGGCCTTTAAGGTCGGAGTTCCTAGCATATGGTCCTGTTGGGAGATTCTCCCAGGCTCCCCTTTCAATTTTCCCAGATCTGGCATGCTTTCAAGATAGAGATTCTTTTTACTTTATGGAAAGACAGAAATGTTGTTTTATTTGCTCACAGCCCTCTTGATACCAGTATATCTATGTACTCTAAAGCTTGTATCTGTAATAATGTGATTCTGCAGATACAAGTTCAGATAGATAAGGTGGCTCTTGAAGTGGCGCATCTGCAGGAGCTCTTGCAGCACTGGGGCAATGCCCCCTGTACTGTTGCTCGCTTGCTGCCAGACCCTGTTTCTACTAGCAATACTCCTCCTCGCTGCCGCCGCCGCTCCTCTGGCAGGCGTCTTTCACTCCCCACTCTCAGGCTCGCCCTCGCTCTCCCAGCAGAGGTGCCTAGCGGGGTCGTTCGGCTTCTCCGCAGCCGCGGCGCAATGCCTCGGGCTGGGATCTGCCGCCTCCTGGTGTTTTTCCTGTTGCTGGTTCTAACAAGTTTCCTCGCCTGGCATTGGCCATTTCGCCTCCCAGAGCGGAGGATGGAGAAATTGCGCAAGATAAAGATAAAGAAGATAATGATGGGTGGTCACTTCCTGACCTCAACCCTAACCCCACCACTGGGTGGGGTAATCCTGAAGATCAGGATCCTCCCTCTACAGCCACTGCTTTGGCTGCATGAGGTTTTTTTTTTATGAATAGTTGTTTTATGTATTTCCAGCCTTGGGCCGTGTGACTCTCGCGGGGTGACTTTTTCCCCCGACCCCTTTTTTTGTGAATATGTACTTAATAACTTTTAATTAATAGTAAAGGGCCTATTCATCAAAAAAATAAAGATATCAAAAACAGAGAATAAATAAAGGATCCAATTCTTGCTAGACTGTATACAGTGATCAAGAAAATAAAATTTACCCACTATGTTTGCAGTGGTTCAAAAGCATTAAGGTCTACAAAAGAAACTTTGGCAGATCCACAAATGCCATAATATTTTCATATAAAGAAAAAAAAAAACAAGTATTGCAGACTAGAATAGACCACCATTTATGAATAATGATGCTGCCAAGCCCATTCCCGCGGCTTGAGGTATGGCCAACTCATGTTTCATAGTTTTAAATATAATACTTTATCGATATTCAAAAGTTCGATTGTTCAATGCAGTCTATTTAGTACCAGGTAGTTTATAGTTTCAAATGTTAGTTTTTATACATTTGTTGATAACTAAATTCTCAAATACTATACCATATTGCGCCATAATCCCCCCACCATTTCTAGGTTTAGGTCATTGGTCCCCCTATCCCTCTATTCCAAAACTCCATGGAATTACGAAGTATAGTGGGGTGTTGGGAAGATGCAAAACTAGAACTAGATCAGTAGTATGCTTTATGACGCAGGGGCATCAGGAGCCTCACCACAAGCATTATTGTCACTTTTTGGTTTCTAGGTTGTTTAGGTGTTTTTGCGTCTAATTTAAGGTCCTTCGAGACTATTTCAATTTGGGTTCGTGTTGATCCATTTTGGAAATTTATAGGTCAATTGGTTAAAAATTGTAAAAGTTGCACAATGTTGTCACATTGCAAAAAAAGTTGTCAAGTTGATGTAATAGTTAAGTATATGGTTAGATGGTTCGTTGAAACAATTGGAATGGGTGATAATGTATATATGTGGCCTCCAAACTCGAATTTGGGGTTGGAGATGGAATAGAGAAGGAGAAATTCTTGTTTTGTGCATTAATATCTGTGTTATTCCCCATGTTGCAGACTATTATCTTGATTTGTACGGATCTTTATGTGTTTGTATGACACAATAATCAATTGGAAAAATAGAGGATTATCTTAGCTTTCATTTGCAACTGGTTTGGTTGATTTTAATTGAATTTTGCAAAAGTTATCTCTATTTCTTTGAAAACTGGTAGAAACCCTACCTAGGGTTACCAGTTTTGCCAAAAACTTCATAACTTGCTTTTGCACCGTTGGATCTTGATGAAAATAGGAGGAAATGTTTGTCTTAGAGTTATGTACAATCCCACCAAAGCAATTTTCTTAATTCTTTTATTTGCAAAAGTTATTAATGACTGTTCCTCCTGAAACAGTGTATGACAGTTTAGGGCAGTGAATGAAGAGTTTGTCAAACCAGTTCAAAACTGTTTGCCAAATTCAAGTATATATGTTGGTGAAGTGTGTTATGAATGGCTTGCAGGCCTGGTACAAATGTTTGGGCATCAAGTTGGTATCATGTGTTTCTTTGTCTTTCAAGAGTGCATACCCAATATGCTTGTCTTGGGTGGAACCTTGCTTTCATTGTCTTGAGTTGTTATTGGGAATGTGAAGAGGACCTGTCCTAGGAGTCAAGAAACCTGTGAGATGTTACCAAGCCTGTTGAGGGCGTCCCAAGGATGTGTGTCTTTGAAATGTTTGAGTGGTCCCATAGATGGTGGTCCAAAACCAATGCAGACCTAGTTTTACCTTGTGAGTTGATGTGTATAGGAAGAACCTAAACCTGATTTGTATGGTCTCAAACCTTCCTCTGCATCACTTTACCACACAATGCATGTGCACTTGGATTGGAGATATAAAAATAGCTTTGCATTCCTCCAATACTTGGTCAAATTGATGTTTTACTACTGAAGGAGGTGTAGCATTGGTTTCTACCACAAGAATGTGTTTCTTATATTTAGATCTAACCATCAAGAGCACAAATTTATTTCTAGAACTCACTAACTTCATCCATTGCTTGGCATTGATAGGTGAAACCCTGGGGCATATTCCAATGTACAAGATATATTCCTATCAATATATGTGACAACATTTTGCAAATTTGGTTCATAGACACAATGCATGTGCACTTGGATTGGAGATATAAAAATAGCTTGCATTCCTCCAATACTTGGTCAAATTGATGTTTTACTACTGAAGGATTTAGATCTAACCATCAAGAGCACAAATTTATTTCTAGAACTCACCAACTTCATCCATTGCTTGGCATTGATATGTGAAACCTTGGGGCATATTCCAATGTACAAGATATATTCCTATCAATGTATGTGACAACATTTTGCAAATTTGGTTCATAGATTGCATTACACCAAAAAAACAAAGTTGGCTTGTAACATGATAACTACAAAGGCACTGGCTACATCACAAAGGACTTAATCTTTAAGAGGCTTGATTTTGTACATCAAGTGACATTATGAGTAACACACTTCACTGAGATAGAGCTCAACCACCAATGGTGTCTAGTTGTAATGTACCCTTTCTGAAATAGGATTTAATAATAGATAATAATTAATAACATTAAAACATAAAAAATAAATAAATATAATTACAAGTTAATTAAGTTTAATGAAAGGTCAAGAGGCATGTAATTAAGAGTTGTGTCTCCCTCAACATAAGATATAAAAGGGAGAAGAGTTCATTAGAAAGGGGACATGAATGGAGCAAGGAAAATTGCCAATTGGAAAATGAAATATGAAATAATCAAGTTGGAATTGGAGAAGAATTCAGAAATAAACCTGAATTAGAAATAAAAAACAGCAATTAAAATTAGTTAAGGGGCAATTAAGAAAGTGGAAGAGACACCACTCTTGGGAAGATATATTAAGAAGTTATAGAGTGCATCTGAGGGGAGCAAGAGTTGATTCATGCCATAAGTGTATATCCATGCCTTACGAGTAAGCTTCATGTGTAATCATGGATATACTGCACATCTTCTATGAATTTATATTTTTGCTTCATGTTTGAGGTGTTTTCAGCATGGTCTCTCCAAGGGTGTGTGTGCTTTACAAATGTATGCCTTATGTCTGAAGTTATTCCATGTGTGAGTACTTATCACTGTTTCTAGATCCATATTCTTGCTTTCCAAATCAAAAATGAGGTAAACATGCTCCATCCTTCATATGCACAACATTCTAGATGTATGTCGCGCTTCTAATTCTCATCTTAATGTGAGGGAAGCATGCCCTTGCTAGGATTCAAGAAGATACCTGTGACATTATACAATTGAGAGAAAACTTGTCTTAATTTTCAATCATTGGTTGAGAATCGAGATAACCTAAAATTGAATTAAAGACATATATATCTTGAGATAATACCACAGTTGCGCAGCATAAGTTAAATATATGACAGAGAACTAAGGATTAATTCAGAAACCCTCAAATCAAAAGAATTGGATTTAATTGACATTGCTTGAGAACAAGCAATTTTGGGAAGGATGGACTGTAATGTCCCCTTTCTAAAATAGGATTTAATAATAGATAATAATAAATAAATAAAAAATACAAATAAATAACAATTAAATATAATTACAAGTTAATTAAGTTTAATGAAAGGTCAAGAGGCATGTAATGAAGAGTTATGTCTCCCTCAAAATAAGATATAAAGGGGAGAAGAGTTCATTTGAAAGGGAACATGGATGAAGCAAGAAAATTTGGAAAATGAAATATGGAATGATCAGGTTGGAATTGGAGAAGAATTCAAAAATAAACCTGAGTTAGAAATAAAGAACATCAATTAAAAATAGTTAAGGGGCAATTAAGAAAGTGGAAGAGACACCACTCTTGGGAAGATATATTAAGAAGTTATAGAGTGCATTTGAGGGGAGCGAGAGTTTATATCAAACTTACATTTGCAGATCTGCAAATGAGAAGATATAGAGAAGACCATCAAAGAAAGGTTGAAGGCATAACTGTAAGAAGAGTTTATAGTAGGATTATAAGAAGAGTATATGCAGATATAAAAGAAGAATATATGCAGATATAAAAGAATATGCTGATGCAAATTGAGAAGGAAAGTATATGCAAACTCAAAGGATGAATATTAAGAAAAGACATAGTTTGAAGATGTGAATCAAGAAAAATTTAAAGGATGAAGGAAGGAATAAAGGAAGGAGCATGTGAATCGGGGAAGGATTAATAAAGGAATGGAAAGTAAAAAAGGAAGAGACTTTCAAAAGGGCAGAAATTATGAAGGGTTGTATTCTTCCAAAGGGTGCAAATTGTGGAAGGTTGTGACTCTTTCAAAGGGCAGAAATTATGAAGAGATGTGAACTCTCCCTACATTGGAAGATATAAAGGGAAGAAGGTTTCATTTGACGAGGACTCAAGGGACATCAATTGGGAAATAAATTTATTACTCTCAAAGGACAGTAAGGAGGGTGGAGACTAAAGCCTAATGAAAGGTGGTGACCCTTTCACCAATGAAGTGTAATAGAAAGTATCCCAATCATTCAAGGATCACTTGTGAATCATCACTCATGAATCCACAAGAGCAATCAATCACACAAATATGATGATACCAAAAGATAATCATCAGATTGAAACACAATCAGCAAGCAAATAAAATATATTCAGCAGTCCATTGCATCGGCAATAATAATCATCAAGGATTATCTCAGCAATCAGCACAAAGAGCACACAAAAGGACTAAGATCGACACATAGAGATTGGTCAGCATTTACATCCAAGAAATTATCTTCAGATCGTCAGGCAGATATTAGATCAGATCAGCCATCTTCAGCATCTTCCTTCTTACAAGTAATTGTCGTATAGTTATATCCATGTGCATAAAAATAATAGATGATGCTTAAATGAATGCTCATAGTAGACTATAGGATGTGCTCAATTGTCTGCAACCCATCTCGTAGGAAGGGCCTGAAGTGTAAGCAAAAGGGGTTTGAGAGGGCCAAGTAAGTCGGCTGTCCTATAGTTGACCATAATGGCTCCTAGGACTAGAGAACCCTTATGTAGAAGAGCCGACGAACCCACCTATGACCTCCGCCCAACTCTGCAAGATGGTATATGTTTTTCAGGAGATGAGGCGGGATGGGGAAAGCAAGTACAAGCCACCAAGTGAGAGTGATGTGGTAGACATCCATGTTGGACTCGGTGTAGAAATAGCTTTGGGCGAACCCATCATGTCTCTTCCTCCAAACCCTAATATGTTTGTGTAGCATTATTGATAATCTATGAATATGATGTGGTTTGCCTAACCCTAATTGAATATATATGTATATGTGTATGTGTATATTTGTATATATTGTTTATAATTGCAGGGTTCAAGCCTTTGGACACATTATTGCAGAGATATTTAATTGGTAAGATGTAACCCTAACCCTAATTTGTTACAATTGTGATTTTAGGGCAAATTAGGAAGGGGACATCACACTCATTGATAGTGAAGCATCAATGGCAAGTTCCATCTTCTAAGTGCTTTAGAAGAAATCAAGTTATTGTGATTCTCATGGTCAACAATGAAGTGTACCATATGTTTATTGGTCTTTGAGGATGGAACAATTAATTTTAAGAACGAGATATATTGGTAGTTGGTACCATGATGCTAGGCTTATAATCCATTGACTTATTTGGCTACAGTGTCATTTTAGTAGAACATGATGATTGTGAAAGCAGAAATTTCAAAGTGTGACAAGTAACAACTGGAATTGTGTATGTTGCATCATTTGCTGATCTTGGATATCATTTACCCTTCAAGCAATATATACTTCTGAAAATGGTGCAAAGAAATCTCTCCTTGTTGCTTGGAATTTGGCTCCACTTCGGTCATGGAATTCTAATTCTATCACCTGTGACATATAGAATTGTCATTCTTTGATTTAAATGTCAATTTTGCTTCAAATTTGCATGCATATTAGTAGGCTTCTCTTAGGGTAGTGCTATGGAGGAAATCCATATCAGTTTAGACATATACTTCAAGATATTTTTTTGCTTGGCTCTATGGACATTCATCTTGAAAGTAAAAATATGAAAAGTATTTGTATTCTCTTTAATAGATTGGTCACAACCTTGATGACTTGGGAGAACTTTGATAAATTGGTCGTCATAGTTTCCAATATGATAATAGGTTTCTTTGGTTTCTTATCAAAAACCATTCCCAGCATCTACATAGGTGGGATAATCCTAATGGAGAATTGTCATAGTTACTCCACAATTTTTTTCAAAGAGAAGGAAACTCTGAAAAGAGCAAAAGGGGTTCTTTTGTAATCCAAAAATGAATTGGTGATGTAGTAGGATAATATTAGATTTAGCCAATCTTTTACAACATCAAAGACTAACTTGCCTTCAAATGTAGGAATATCTAAATGAAAGTGTACATTGTACAATGTTGGCCTCCAAATGGCTTTTGAATCAATGAAAAACAAAAGGTTTGAAGGGGTTTAAACACATTGGAACAAAGTGATCTATTATTATGTCGGTGTCCCAGCATAAATTTGCTCACCATCTACCGAAGTCATGAAAAGTGACTAGAAAGGTACGAAAAACAGTTGCATGTTTTAATACCAAGCTACCTATAATCTAACCTCATGTGATGGGTATAGCAAATGCAACAACAAATTCAAATCACTCTATTACCCTGGATCAGCACCTAAGAGTGACCAAAGAAGCAACACACTAAACTTTGTGTGAGATATAGAGTTCAACCACAATAATACCAAGAGTACTAAATCAAAAGGAGTGTGAGACAAACAGAAACACATGCCAGAATTGCCATGAAAGATTATATTATGAAAGTTATGTTTAATGATCCAAGAAATCAAATGTAACAACCAAAAGACTTTCCTATTTGGCCAGCTATTTTACTATATTTATTGTCAAATTAATGTACAAGAGAAGGCCAAGAGAAAAATTAGTGATTAAATAACGCACAACCGCTTGCATTCCACTGATTCATATCCTTTATTTTGTTGATTTCTGCAAATAGCATTAAAAACGTGTGTGGAACAAGGTTGAAACTGTCAGAGTTGTGCAGCACCAGATATGCCAAATTAGGACTCCATGGTTTGATCACATGCTTGTGACAATTAGGACTTTGCGATTTGACTGCATATTTGGAACGACGTTAAAGCCACAGGTAAATATACATCTAATTTGTGATACCACCACAATACCACAAGTTGATCAAAGTCCTAGATCATCCTGGATCAGCTGCCTTGCTTGCAATTTTCTACATAAGGCCTTCACCAATATAATGGACAGGTAAGATGATAATGGATCACTTTGTCTCAAATTTCAATCTTCCCATAGAATAGGAGGATCTTGTTAGAAATTAGAATGGCATTTACAATAGAAGTGAGCATACCAATGCAGCTTTGAATCAATCTAACCTAGAGACTTGAGAGTCCAAATCTCAGAAATCCTTTTCAGATAAAATCCCACTTCCCTCTACCAAAGGCTCCAAAGCTTTAATCGTGTCTAGCTTGATAAAAATACTTGAATTTCATGATTAAATTGAGTATGGATTTGTTTTTAATGCTATTATAATCCCACTGAGTATTGCCTGCCCTTGATGGAGCCAAATTGAGGCTTACTGATTAGCTCTGCCAAAAGCAGTTGACACATTCTAGCCATGATTTTTAAAATGATCATAAAAGTAGTAGTATAGAGTGACTTGTGAAATGATGTGAAATGATCTAAATGTTAGAAATAACTGAGAGGGTGGGTGAATCAGTGGCCTCAAAATATTCCAATAAATCAACCCAAAAACTTAGTACCACAATATTGTTAACATATTGTTCGTTCGTGTTTAACTATGCATATATTATATATATATGTATATATATAATATATTAATAATAATTGTTAATATATATATTTCTCTGATAAATATATATTGGAACAAACTCATATATATATATATATATATATATATATATATTAGTTATTAATAAATGATATGTATAATGAACAGTCACTTCATTTAGTATCAACAGCCACATCTCTCTATAATGAATAGTCACAACTATTCATTATAGATTCTATATATAAATACAAATATATTTTTGTAGAATCAATCAATCGCCAAGGCAATTGCATTCTACTACATATTAGTTTATACATTATCTTCAGATC
>MU226318.1:473844-484476 GCA_018584345.1 Thuja plicata
TATAAGACTTGGTCTCATGACCACATGTCTTCTCCTACACCAAGTCAAGAAGTAATCCCTATTCTGAAGGAGCTTCTCAAGCCACCTCTAAGAGTCCAAGATGACTCATGGGACACTTGTACCAAGATTCCTCATGATGAAGAAGTCCTTCCCCTTTCCTCTCCATGGTCTTTGTGAGACACTTGACATGTGTCTTTCCCTTCCATCTTCTTCTCCCTTATGTTAATGTAGGAGGAACATCTTCCCTATTCTTTCTCTCACATCCCAACTATATCCCCTTTTCTCTCAACCCCTTCAAACAAGTCAATAGCAACCCTAGGATCTTCCACCTTTCATTCTCCACCCTAGGATTGTGCCACCTAGGCTTAGGTCCTCCAAAATCCTATAAAAGGAGCCTCTTTTCCCCTTTGTTATCTAGGACTATCAAGCATTCAAGCAATAGGCATTCAAACATTCAAGTGATCAAGCATTCAAGCATCCAAGCACTAAGCAATCAACCATTTTCACAAGCATCCAAACATCCACTTCAAGCAATCAAGCATTCTCACAAGCATTCCATCATCCATTTGCATTATCAAGGTTTTAGACCATTTTGCATTCATTCATATAATCTCCACACTTTGGTAGCATCTTTAACAAAAGGGCTTCATTTGGAAATCTGAGGGCTCAACATACATTCAAGAAACCAAAGCTAGGAGGGCAATGGAGACAAGTTACATTGGGTAGGTGAAGGTAACTTTATTGTTTTTCTTCATTTAAACTTGTAATCTTCATTGTGTTTGCATTTAGATTGATTTGTTAATTAGATTGATTAATATTTCATTTAGAGTAATAGCCCATCTATTTTGCATACATTTTTCTATTTTTCCGTGTGCAAGTTTCTACAGGCTGTTTCTGTGCATCTGTTCATGATTTTTGTGCATATGTACATTTCTGCTGCGCATACACTATTTCTGTGCATTCATCACATCTCCCGGTGCATACGTAGACTATTTCTGCACATTTGTTATTCCTGCGCATTTATAATCTGTTTCTGTGCATTCATTCTCTGTTTTTGGGCATCCATTTTCTGCTTTTTTTATAACTCTAGTTTCTCTTGATTTGGTTTCCGCTAACAATCCTGACAGGTTCTTGTTCATTCTGGTATATTCTAAGTTGTTTTGCAGGTCAAAATCTGAAGACCACAATTTGAAACTATTAACAGTTTTTCTTGCAGATTCCTAGGGGGTTTTGCAAAATAAACTATAATCCTTGTTTGGGCTTTAAAATACGACATACTTTTCAGTTTCGTGTGTCTTCTATAGCATTGGCAATCTGTCTATTGTGTTTTGCTTCATAAGCTTAATTTTAATCCCAAGTTTATAACAACATATCCTCTCCCCTCACCATTCGTAGACCTTGGGTGTAAGAAAAATTGTTATAAACTTTAGAGGGCGATCTTTGGTGGGAAAAGAGGTACTCACCCCAAGGAACGACCCAACCGGTAACAGGCTAAAGCCAAGCCCATCCAAACCGGTATATAAAAAATGCCATTGTGACTAGTATCACAGTGGACAGATGTGAATTTGTTGTGGCAACCAAAATCTCCTCTAGTACCCTTGCGGTGCATTAAAGTCCCTACATTATTAAGGTGAAAACCTTGCTTTGAACGGATTGGGAGAGCCCCCTTAATTGGGAAGATGATTTGATCACAACCACCAGAACGGATGTCCTTACTACAAGCTTTTATTTAGTGGCCACAAATCCTTCTATTTACTAGTGCAACGGGTAGCCCAACCTGTGAAGACACCCCACATTACTCATGGTTCATAGTAGAGATAGCGATTCTTTGGGAAGTAATGACCCATTGAATTTGGAACTTGGTGTGCCTGAGAAGTGAGTGCACTGTTAGGAGGAGCCCGTGCCTCCAAGTTCCTAGGCTGTCCACTTTGAATTGCGTGGCTGGAATTTATTATCCAAGTGGGGATTCTGTAGATATTATCCTTGCCAACCTTAAGATTTGTAAGCGTATATGTGCATTCATACTGATTTAGATTAGATCATTTCTGTCTTGCGTGTGTGTGTATGCATTTTAAATTTGCCAAAAAAACATCTGACACAAAACAACAAAAACCAAAAAATAGAGAAAAATCTAAAATTTTCAAGTGAAACTATCAAAAAAATCAAGAAAAACATATCCTGTGCATTTGTGCATTAATCCTGCGCATTTGTTTAAATTGTCTGCGCATTTGTTCCTGCACATTCATCATAGCGAGCAATTCCACAGATTATCAAGATTTCCAACTTACCTTTTTGGGTACCCATTTCTGTCTTTATTGTGATTCTGGAAAAACATTCGACCTTGTAGACTTTCTGATCTTCAGTTTGACCATTTCTCATCTTCTTGCTTTCATCCAATTCATTTTCTGAGAACATCCCTAAATCTTCCAAATCTACACCCAAGTGTTGAGATACTACATTGATTTTCAGATTGTGACCTTCGTGATTTTTCATCATATCAGGATCTATCATCCTTTATCAAAACTTGTTTAGGTCACTCTCTTTTTGGGTTTTTCTTTGTCATATCATAGTGAGCTATATATCTCCTATTGACTTAGATTATCCATTTACCTTATCTAGCTCAAACACTTTTGCATCTATTTCATGCTATCTTGTCTATCTTCACATCTTCCTCTATTTTTATCTTTCATTGTTTATGGTTCAAACTCAATCATAGAAACTTAAACAACCCATTGATCCAGAATCTGTAGATACAATGGAAGGAGGTAAACCCAATGAATAGAACCCTTTGGTCCCAGGCAAACCCACTCTTTTCATCAGAACATGAACTCACAGATCAAGACATTAGAGATGCTATGCAAGATTCCAAGTTTTATAGTGTCATGGAAAGAATCCTAGGTATGGACAAAGAAATGTACTTCCTTATGCTTGCTCAATAAGGAGCAAAATTACCTAGTGGTTTTGATGTCAATGATCTTGTAGAACCACCACCCATAAATGATCAAGAACAACTTCATAGTTCCCAAGAAAAACCTAGTGGCTCTCAAGAGACCCATACTCATGGGAAGGAGGGAAAACAACATAGTACTTCTAACAATACCCAAAAGCCTTCTTCATCTTCAGATCTTGTCATGCAACAACTCCAATTGCTACAACAACAAATGCAAGACATGCAAACAGGAACATCCACCAAGAAATACTCTTTAGAGGATATATGTCCCTATCCTTTTGATAATAATTTGACTATGATCCCATTCCCTCCTCATTTTGAGGTACCAGAATTTGATAATTATAAAGGGAATTCTGATCCACAAGACCACATTCATGACTTTTCAATTCTGGTTTCCCTGGATCAAATTTGAATCCCGAAATGATGGATTTAATATAAAAGGACCTTCTTTCTCCTCATTTTGCATTATTGAATCAAGTGCAAGCATTTTGGAAATAAAAGTGATCAAGATTTCAAGCAAGCAAGAGAAATTGAGGATTTGGATTCAAGATTTGAAGGCATGAATCTAATTCAAGATCTCCAAGTCTTCATTTCTTCAAGATCCATCAAATCAAAAGCAATCTTCTCCAATTTATGAAAGTTTCTCTCGCGTGATGTCCAAGTAGAGTAATTCTCAATCAAGCAACAAGATCTCTCTCTCTCTCTCTCTCTCTCTCTCTCTCTCTCTCTCTCTCTCTCTCTCTCTCTCTCTCTCCTACTTTGCATGTGGCTATCAAGCATATCTACATTCTAAATATTGGAGTGGCAATCATAGATCTATACATTTTTAAAGAAAACTTTGATCCTATATCACATTTTAAGTTTAACTATTTGGATTCTAAGTACATTAAATCATCTTCATGGATTTGAGTGATTTTCACATCCATTCATGAGGGTTTATGAAAGGTAAATCAACAATTTTCCTTTTTACATTATTTCCTTTATGCAATTTCTATCACATTTCAATGTTGATTCCTAAACAAGGGTTTGACCAAGTCAAACCCTTTTCCCCATTTTTCTATGTGCAGGAATAGGTTATGGAGTCATCAGATCTTTCCTGGGTAGTATAGGAATAGTTGCAGATTCTGTGAAAATTTCATCTAAAAGTGTGGGGTATATATCAACTTTCACCCTGTCCCCTGGGTACAGATTGACTTTCATCCTGTCCCTACCATTTTTGACTGAAAGTTTTGGTACAGGTCAGTTATGTCTTTTGATTTCCGTTTTTGTCAGTTTCAACTCAATATCAATTTTTATTAGTCTATTTTAATCAACTTTTTATTTACTTTTCTAATAGACCAATTAAATTACATGTAATCATTATCATTTCATTTAAATTACATTATTTAGTGAAGGAAAAATCATATTTCCAATTAGTGCCTGAGTCACCTCTTGAGCCTATTGGAGATATTCTTCCTTCCTAATGTGCAATTCATGAAATGGGGAAGTAATTTACTTAGTATGCTTTATGTTGCATTGCTCTCCCCATTTTCTTATTGTACATTTTTGTGAACTTGACTAATAACATTTCCTCTTTTTATTTGGGTGTTACTCCCTTTATGTGCTTGTAGGTTCATCTATTGTACATTTTGGTGAACCCGACTCATAAAATTTCTCTTTGATTTTAATAGTTACGTTGCATTTACTTCATTTCATGCATTACATCCTTCTCAAATTCATAGCTAGATCTAGATCTACTTGTGCATGTTTTACATTATATTTGATAGTTAGATGTGTATTTCATAAAAGATCTTTTTTTCTTGGATTGCATATCTCTTTCACATATTACAATGGCATTAGATCTACATCTTTCTTCTCATTCCCTTGTACATGAGAGTTATCACTTTGAGTCCTATTTATAGCATTCTAGTTAGGAGAAGTCGTATACTTATGGGTTCCTTTGATTTTGAGCCTTCTCTCTTTCCTAGGAATCTTGATGAGGCCAACATGCATACTAGTGATATCAATCCTTCCATGGAGAAGAACTCTTCCCATTCTTCTCATGTTGAAGATGAGGCTTTAAGAGTTCCTCCTATGCAAGTCCAAAAACTCTCCAATGACTTTGAGAAATTTGAACAATGGTTAGGACAAAAAAACTCTAATCTTTAGGTTATTTATATTCTAGAGGGCTTATGAAAGCTAATTCATAATGATGAACATGGTTTTAACATCTTGTATAGTATCTCTCATCTCATTCATAACAATGTTAAGCATATTAGATATTGTTCTCAAGAGCTAGGTTTCATTCCACCTATCACTAGTGTTGAGCCCTCTATGCCTATTTCTACTTCAATTCCTAGTGTCTCCACTTATTCTCCACCTATCATAACAACTTCCATTCAAAATATCAATCCTACACATGTTAGCATCCCTAATTATATTAATCCTTCTATTCCTTCAATTATGTCATGTGTTTCATTGCCTTCATCGATGTCTTCTTACAATAGTGTGCCCTTTTCATATTCAATCATTCCTTCCATTTATCATAATGCTCCATATATTTCAAAGATACCTCCTCCTAGCATTCTTTTTTCTGATTCTACAATTAATAGCTTGGCTCAAACTATGTCTTATTAACAACAACAAATTGCTCCAATGACTCAATCCAAGTCCAATATCCATACTTTGACATTGCTAGTCCTCTGTCTTTGTATATCATATGTGTTGTTAACCTGCAATACATGGAGATTCCTCATATTGAGACTTGTAATGGGAAGGGTGATCCTTTGACTCATGTCAAAACCTTTCAAACCTTGTGTAGCAATTTATCTCATGATAATAGGTTCATGGCTACACTATTTACTGGAACCTTTTGGGAAAATGCCTTGCAATGGTATTGTTCTTTGCCTCCTTGTTCTATGATTCTTTTCAAAAGCTCGCTAATGCTTTCATTCAATAATTTCAAAACATTGGTCCTAAGATTTCTTTGACTAATTTAATGCATTTTAAACAAGGTGTTAAAGAAGAAGTGATTGATTTTATTGGTATATTTAAGCATTTGCATGCTCAGATTTATTATCATGTGCCTGATATTGATGTTCAATGCATTTTCATTTCTAATTCACTAAAAGACATTGGAGATAAGATACTAATTTTTGAATTCTCTTCTTCTACTCAATTATGTGTTGTGTTTCATAATTGTCAGCTTCAAGTGAGTCAGTTTGAGGACACTACTCCAATGGCTCTGATTGATAAGAGTGATGTTGCATCCAACAATTTTAACAAGTTTAAAAAATCAAAGAACTTCATTAAGATCAATCATTCATCCCACAATGTTGATGAGAAAGTGACAACAACATCCAAAGGTGTGGCTCCTTTGTCATCTCTTTTTAGACTTGCTCGTAATTTTACTCATCTTTCTGATTCTTTGCATAATGTGATGTTGAATTTGATTAATCCTAAAGTTTTAACTCTTTGTCTTGTTAAGCCTGTCAACACATCCAAACCTTTACCTAAACACTTTGATCAAAATCCTTTTTCCAATACCATCGTCAACCTTGTCATGATATTGAAAAGTGTTTCCATTTTAAATCTCTTATTAAAGACTTCATTTATTCTAATTTTATATTTGTTGAGGGTGTTAATGATCAAGGAAACAAATTTGTAGAACCTACCAATCAAAATTTACAAATTTCTACCAACCCTTTACCATCTCATTCGACCAATATTGTTGAGTCTACCCAACCTTTGTCGTCTTCTTCTACTAATATTGTTGACTATGATGATAAATGTAATGAAGCAAATAATGTTGTCAACCTCGTTAATAGAACCAAACCTAAACCTAAACCTGAGATTTGCAATACCTTTGACCCTACTGATACAATTAAAGCACCTAATGGTCCTCTTTATATTGTGGCAAAGGTTAATGACCTTCAATCCTGTGGTGTCCTTATTGACCCTACATCCATGGTGAATATGATAACTAATGAACATCTTTTTACTAGACTAACTTTTATGATATATATGATGTTATGATCTGAACTTGCAATGGTTTCCTTTATCCTTCACATGGTTCTATTTTATTTCATATTGAAGTTGGTGGAAAAGCTTTAAATTTTACCTTTATTGTGGTTCCAACTTCTGATCATCCAACTCAAACTTGGTCTTCCTTGGCTTACATCCATGAAATTTGTGGCCACTCCTATTCATAAGTGTTTTAAATTTCATCACAATGGATGAATCGTGACTGTTAACCATGGCCTTTATCAACCTTTAGTGCCTTGAGAGTCTATTGACCTTGATTTCTTTTGGCCTTCTATACCTTAATCAACTCAACCCTGTCAGGATAACCTCTTCCAATCATATAAAACCTACAAGATCCAAAATATTTGTGAGCTTAACAAAACTAAGGATATAACATCTCCTTGTTTTGGACGTGGTCTCCTTACTACACCTCCTAATATGCTTTAGTCCCACCTCCTATATTTAATAAGTGTTCTGCTAATGTTATTTCTCAATCTAGTGTGGTTCCTTCCATTCTTCCTCCCAAAGAAGAAAAGGACCCGATGTTGATTGACCCTAAACCAAACGTAATTTCTAGCAAGAACAAACGTAACCATCATGCTCATGAATTTCGCCATAAACATCGTGTTAGAGCCCATCAATGTGCTTCCCAAAACTTTTCTTCACCTAAAACACCTATTGATGATTCGATTCTCTTTGATCAACCTATGCTTGAGCCAAAGGAGGAATTTAACTTGAAAAAGATGAAATTGAACAAACAATACTATTCCCTTTGTAACTTGGATTCTATTACAATTAATTTGGATGAAGAAGATACTCTTGATGATGATGCTTTTGATGTTCCTAATACAACTAACAATGATATTCATGCTATTGATTCTGATGATATGTTTGAGCTTATTGATGTTAATCATGATTTACCATCTATGATTTCACAATATTTATCTCTTAATCCTAGCAACGAGAAAAGTGACCCATCTTCATAGTATGGTCCTTGTTCGAAATTGGCTATTGTTCCAACTTGAGTGCTTGATGTTGCTCCTCTTACATGTTTCTCACCTACCTTAAATACTATGGACTAAAATGGGGGGCATGAAATACGTTTGAATACCTCCTCTTATGTGGTATATTTTGTGTGTTTTCCTATTGTAATGTGCTTCCCCTATGATATGTTTCTTGTTATATATTTTGTTTATATTTATTTAAATGGCCCAGGTTGCTTCATTGGTGCAAGGTGATAAAGAAATTGAAATGTCATAAAATTCTTCTATTTGCATCTCATTTCTTCTATATGGTGTTACATGTTATGTCATGCATGTGCCACTATTCCTAAATGTGTCTTTGTGTTGTCTGATTAAGGATGATGCAAGATGATAGTTACCTATACTTTTTGGTCTTTATGATGCCCACCCAAAAAGACTCTTCTTTTTAACTCTTACGTGACATTCTTCCATCGTGTTTCATAGTTCTACTACCTTTGGGGAATGATGACATTTCATTTTGATATATTATACATCTATTATCATATGATCATACTGACCCTAGAGTTTCTTTGTCTCCTTGACCTTGATAGGATCATTATTATGCATTGATCTCCTTTACTATGAGTGTGATTGTTCTTCATACTCTTGCTAAAGTGGGGGCTAAATGTATAGTCCTAAAAAGTTAGCACCCATAATTGGATTGCTTTAGGACCTATTAGGTCCCATTTTGGTGATTTCGAGGTCTAAATGCCCATTATGCTTGATCTCTGTTGATGAAATTAATTTGTCATTCGTATTCAAACAACACTTTTGGTAAGCTTACATCGAAAGACAATAAAGAGAAAACCGAAGATCAAATAAGAAGATCACCAAAAATGACTAAGTACAAAGAGAACCGATGACACAAGGTAGTGTGTACACCGAAAATCACAATGCAGAAAGATATAGTGGAACCCGACAGAGGAACCAGAAATGCAAGTTACAGTGCAGACCGACAAAATAGATACAGTGCAACCTACAGTAAAAACCAAAGGACAGTCAAGCATGACCGACAGACAGAACCGAAAGTTAGTTGTAGCCCACAAAAAGTGGATCTGACTTCCACATCAGATAAAGCAAGGGTATTCTATTTATAGGAGATTTAATTTTTTTTAAATCCATTTTTTTAGGGACAAGAAACATTAATGTAAGTGTTTTAATCAGTCTAACTGATTTAAAACACATAGACTAGGAGATCTAGGTGTAAGTTGTAAACCTGATCTTAGAGTTAACATTGTTTTTATCACAACTTGATGAAGTCAATCCATCTATAAATATATGAAGTAATCATTATTTTGAATGTGTGTGTAAGAGAGAGGAGAACAGAATGAACACATCTATGGATTGAATTGATAGTTTCAGGAACCAGACCAGAAAAAGAAGAATTTGGTTAGCAAAACCAAGAACAGAGGAAACCGATAATCAGAGGTATTATTCAATCACAGCTAAGGTGATAATATTTTTATGTGAACTATATAAGATATGTATCAGCAATAGGAGATTACATTTACCAGGTCAATTTGTAATTTTCTATCATTCTAACAAGTGGAGCAAAGTGTAAAAATTCCTTTCAAAAAAGGTGGATTTAACAGTCCAATATCAAATCTCTTAACCGAGTGCGAACTTAATAGTGTTGCTAAAAGCTCTTAATAAAGTAGACTTTAATAGGTCTCCACCAAACCTCCTAACATGGTAGATCATTAGAAGTGCTCAAATTGTAAGCCTTAACCGACCCCTTCCATTCTGCAGATAGTGAATTTTTGTGGGTACCATCCCCACCATAGTTTTTACTTCGTAACATGAGTTTTTTGTGATATCATATCTTGTATTATATGTCAATTATGTTCATAAATGTTTCTATGAATGACTCACATGTTTATTAATGTTATGAATTGATATAACTCACACAAAGATAGTGTAGATCATATTGAATGGATGTGCAATTAATTACAAAGGTTAATTGATTAAAGGATAAGAAAAAGTTTTAGAGGTACTGATTCACCCCTCCCCTCTCAGTACCACTTCCTATTAAACCCAACAATTGGTATCAGAGCTAAGTCTCTTCTTGGAAAGCTAAAAGGCTTAAGAGAAACGATCATACAATGGAGAAGTACAAACTTGATAAAATTATTGAGAACAAAAAGCTTGAAATTCATATGTTCTATGAACAGTATAAAGAAGCTAGAATCAACATGAGACTGTTACCCAAATTTTCCATTTTTGTGCAAATTGGCCTAGTCTGCCCTGTCTGGCAATTCTCTGTCATGGTTCCCAGGTCTTGGTTCTGCTTAAACCCTTAAACCCTAAGTCTCTCTCATGCAAATGAGGTAATAAACCCTTAGGCTTTGGCACGTTATATTTCATCGTTACTTTTTTAAGTCACTTATAGCATGTGCTTTATTTCTCAGTCGCTTGATCGCTTTGCCCTGGGCGAATATTGCTTTTCTCCTCCCGACTCTGCGCCTTCCTTGTGTCGCGTAGTCTGATGATCTTTTGGAATATTCCCTAAATGTCTCCCAAGCACTGAGGACGAACAAAGATCAAGCTGCGAGTGTGCGATGAAGTAAAACAGAAGATGTCGCCCAATCGCCGTTCCATAAAGGTAAAGAGTTTTCAGCTCGCGACTGAGCGATTAACAAGAGAAAAGAGCTCGTCGCT
>MU226318.1:494818-541411 GCA_018584345.1 Thuja plicata
CTAGAACCTGGAGGTCTCATCTCAGTTAGCATAGGTCCCACAACCTGGAGATGATTCCCTTGTTATACTGGATTATCAAGACCAAGAGAGCTTGAGATCAGAGGCGCAAATTCAGTGTATAACAGAGACATTTGCTTGACGAAAGAAAAGGTATGGCAACTCGGAGCAATGAAAAGGATTATCAAGAAGAAGAGATTCTAGATTTCTTTGAGTCTTCAGGATCAAATGCAAGCAAAGCATCAGATACATCAGAAGAGAACATCACAAATCTAAAGGAGATCAATCAACATTTGAGAGGGAAAATAAAGATGTTGTAAATCGGTCAAGAGACCCAGATGGTAAGAATGATTGATGTGATGAGTTATGCTAGACAAGATGAAATGGAAAGAACACTAGCTACTGATGATAGGAGGAAGATTACAGAGAAAATACAAGAAAAGGAGTTAGAAATTCAAAGACATGTTGAGCATCACCATGAGCTTACAAATCAGATCATTCTTATGAGTAAAGAAGCAAACAAAATGAATGTTGAATTCATTGAAAGAATACAGATTATCGGTGAACTAAGAGAAGAGAATGAAAAACTAAAGCATGAGGTTAGAATTCAGCACCAACATAATGAAGTTATCAGAAAGGCTAAAGACAGAAATAAAAGAATGGATGATTTTCTAGAAGGACAACGAAGAATCACCAACAACAACGGTCTAGGCTTTACCAAAAATGGAGAATCATCAAATCAAGAAAATCCAAAGAATGTCTATGAAAATCCAAGACCAAGAAAGATTACATGCAAATATTGTGGAAAGCAAGGTCACACATCAAATGTATGCAGAGGCAAAATGAAAGGTATTCCTAAATCTACATCTTGATTCATAGGATTCTGTTATAAATGTAACAAGAAAGGACATAAAGCATATGAATGTAAGTCTAAAATGGATCAACCAAAGAAGGAAACCTACATGGAGAAATACATCCCTACATGCAAAATGAATGGGCACACAAGTCTTGAATGTTGGAAAAAGAAAAAGCAAGCATGGAAGCCTAAAGGTCAAGAAACTCCATATCAACTGAAGAATATCGATAATCAGTATGTATGGGACTACAATACTTGGAAAATTTGTACAACTATGGAAGATATGGTCACATTTCTGCAAACTATATGAGACTATGGACTAGAAAGTCTAGAGGTTGGACTAACCCTGGAATGGCATGCTGACACTCTCACAAAGTTGGTCATCTCAAGAAAGACTGCAGAGATTGAATGACAAAGACAAGCACATATCCCAATGGAAACACCATTGAATATATCTGGAGGGCTAGAGACAAGATGTGGAGAAAAGCTTCAAATAATGATGAAGCTGGGATGAGCAATGCAAATGGTGACACCCCGTCCAATGGATCCGATGACATCACCAACCCCACCTAAGCATAACAAGTAAGTATGGAACTGTAGTAACCCTAAGCTATTACTTTACATCAGTTCCACAATATGATGAAATAATTCCAAATTGGCGTAAGAAAGATGCACCATGGTTATACTTGTTGAAATATGTAAGAACTATGTCTTTGGGTATATATACCGAAACTCGTTGGTATACACTTAAAGAAAAGACTGCCTACATTTACCGAGAGGCATCGGTTAAAAGCAAAAGTTGTTAGTATTGACTGAGCTGCATCGGTAAATAAACACATGAACAAGATGTATGTGTTACCAAAACCTATTGGTACAAGCAAAGTGAACATTGACTGCTCTAAAATATTGTAAGTGTCACCAATGGAAGTAAAGTCTTCACCGACAAACTTAGTCTTTAGACACTGACAAGTTGGTGAGCATTTATGACATGCATTTTAGGGCAACAACTATAAATAGAGCATCAAAATGTTTCATTTGTCACGACATCCAGAGCAGAGCGAGCGAAGGCAATTTTTGAGCATAAAGAAACCAAGCCACAGAGTGATCACGACTCGACCTCCAAGCACTGCAAATCAGTTCAAAGATCTTTGCAAGCACAAAAAGTAAGTTCTTCAAGACTGAAAACTCTATTTTCATGCATTTACACAGAAGCCCTAATTTTCTAAAAATGGCATCAACTTCACGATCCGTGAAATCTAAGAATGAAAAGAAGGATGAGTTCAAACTCATCAAGAACACTGCATGTGAGGAACCCAATTATAAGATCCATCTGGATTTTGCCTCACAACCCGACGACGCTGGTGTGTTTTCACACATTCTAGCTAGGGTTTTGCTGGTTGAAGATGTCTGATCCTTCATACACTACAAGATTGTAGAGATTGGATTGTCAGAGGTGGAAGAGGCTTACCAAAAGCTTTGTAATGATGATGGAACACTTAAGGAAGAGCATAAACACATTGAGGTAAAAGGGCTTACCAATGCCCTAAAGTTTTTGAAGGTCTTCAAAACTGATTAGATTCAGTTAGTACTAAGCAGAATGCATAACAAAAAGTTATGGTTGGATGAACCGAAGGAAATCACCTGAGATGTCATCCATGTGGTCACTGGTTACCCCGTAACTGATAAAGTAAAGGCACTAAAGCATCCACCAAAGGTAGATACCGAAAAGATGACTGGAGCCAAATGGGATGGTCGTGGATTGAAAGTAACAACAATAATCGATGATGAGATTAAGTTTGGGGAATGTGTATTGGGTTACAAATTCTTCCAGGCTAGCAGATTAAATAGTATTGCATCAGGTGCTATGGACACAACTTAAAAAATTGTGAAGAAAGGTACATAGTTGGACTTATCCAAGCTACTCCTGAATTAGTTGAAGGAAAACCTAAAGACAATCAGGAATGCAAAGTCAAACACTTGTAAGTTTGGCTCACTAATCATGTGTATTTTCTTCTATTTTCAAGAAAAGTTCCCATCGGTAGGAGATGTGAAATGGGACAGCACCAAACCGGCCACCATGCAAATCAGTGAGCACATAGCTACACTGGGAGATAATTTTGAAACAATCATGGACGAATAATTTAATGTATTCAAAGACCGAATGCAAAAGAGGGTAAGAATCCCCGAGCAACTCATCAAGCAATATAAAGATGAGATATTCTTCATGGTTGACACAGATCATACTTTCATCAAACCTGTAGTAGCAATTACAACATGGTCGCAACCACTGGAATATGAGATCAACATTGATCTTGCAACAAAGGCAATTGATGCCTTAATCAATGAACCACTGGACAAAAAGAAACCAAGGTTTGACACATATGAAGAAGCCAAGTCAAGAATTAAATCAGACCTAGTTGTCAAAAAGATAGTAAAAAAGGACAAAATGATAAAGAATCTCAAGAAGATTCTATCAGTAGACGAGGAAGAAGCTGAATAGGCTGAAGAAATTGAACAAGAGGAGGAAATCAAAGAACAGGTGTTTGTCGGTAAAGATGAAGAAAAGAATGACTCCGAGGAAACAAAGTCAGATTCACCACCTCCTCCACCATCAAAGAAACCAAGAAATACAGTTGATTCAAGGACTAGAAGCCAAACATCCAAAGAGTCTACTCCTTCACCTCTTAAGAAAGGAAAAGTTGGGACTTACAAAAGGAAAGATCCAGCACCGAAAAGAGGACAAAACAAGAAGGGTGGAAAATACATTAGAACCCGAGAGGACATAGAAGAAACCAAGCAAGATGAAGCCTTAGAGGCAAAAAATGTCAAGGTAAAAGAACCTGACACTATTGATGACATTTGTGTTTATATTGCAAATTCTGGATCCATTACAGATCCACACATTAGGAAATGGGGGACAAGAAATCAAGAAGATCATAATAAAATTGAGGAAGCCATGATAGCTAAAATGTATAAATTCAAATATGTACCCATGCAATTTGAAGGAAGTTATGTCCCATGAGAACTCTTGGATAGATTATCTACCCGTTGGACATTTGCTTTGGAAAATGAGAAAGAAATTAGAGAGAGAGAGAGAGAGTACTTGTTTCTCTAATGCCACCTGAATCAACAAAGATAGAGATAAATGAGATGATGGAGAAACACAAGAAGGAATTCTCACCAAAGATAAGGGAATATAAATTTCTTGAAGGCAAGTTGATTGAACTTGAACAAGACAACCACAAGAAATGGTGCAAAATCATGAACAAACCAGTTGAGAAAGACAACCCCGACAAAGACCTTCAACAACAAGATGTTGATAAGGAAACTCAAGATGATACATCCATTGAGTTGGATAAAGAAGAGGATGCTACAACAAGGAATGAAAATGCAGATGTGGTAGATTAAACATGGGATGATACCACAAATGACAATGTTGTGGATACCAATGTCATCGACATTACCGATGACCCAACAAATGAAATCAATAAGGATGAAGATGTCACTATTGCAAAAGAAACAACCGATGAACATGACACAACAATTGATAGTACACAAGTGAACATTCTAGGCAAATTGCCAATATTGATACAAGCTATCAATATCATGCAAGAAACAAGTAAATCACCTTACAAGGAAACTCCAAAGGATGCAGGAGAAGAAGCAAATAAAGACAACACCGATGGTCAACAAAACATCACAGATACTCAAGATGTAATCGACACTAACAAGGTTAAAAAAGGAGATAAAGACAAAGATGTGGAAACTCAAGACAAGAATGAGAACACCAAAATAGATGATGCAAAGGACACCAACGAAGGAGACAAACCAAAAGATGGAACTCTTGAGAAAATAGACAAAGGTGCTACCGACGATGTTAAGGTTAATGTAGAGATGTCTGTAGACACCCGAAAAGTTGAAACCGATGACAAGCAGAAGAAAGAAGCACAAAAAGTCACATCATCAAGTACAATAGAAAAGGCTGAGAAATTAGCAATGGTGCTACATTCTACTGAGTCACAAAAGAAGAAGAAGAAGAAAACAAAGAAGAACAAGTTAGAGGTTACACTAGATGAAATCATTGAAATACCGAAGTGTGACCCCTCTACACTTGACATGGATGCACTACAAGAATATGGATAAATATGCCAGAGGAAGGCATTGCAAGAAAAGCTGAAGAAACAACATAGGGACTCCATGGTACTAGAGACAACACAGGACATTCTACATCAAATTGTACTTGATGTTGATATTGATCAAAGAAATCCTATACTTGATCACTATCTACCCTCACCGACACAATCACCACTTAGAATATTGATGCTGAGAAAGCAATTGAGGAGATAGCATAAATGAAGTATCAACAAAAGCTCTTAGAGAACATCAACCAAGAAGTGGCAGAGAATAAGGTAAAGCTATCAGAATTCATATCTGAATTAGACCCCATCATATCTGAAGCTATAACCTTGTTTCAAAAGCTGAGCACAATAGAAAAGTTCACTAAAGAAAATAGTGAAAATATAGCAAAGCTAGATATAGATCTAGCAAATAGTGCTAGTAGCTTAACCACATATGGAGAAAATGCAGTCAAACTGCATTATGAAAAAATCATTGAAGTAAAATGGTTAAGGAAGGAGCTATGGGAGGCAAAAACACATTTTAGAGAAGAAGTAACCGAGCTACAGGCTCAACTTCTGCCAAATCTTACACTGCTACAACAACATATCAGTTCTGCAAGGCAACTGATAGGAACTCCCAAGATGTCTGTAGCAGACAACATCTATGATATGCATTCAAAGATAAAAATTGAGCATATGGCTCTAGAAAACCTAAGAGAGAAATGGGAGAAAATGACAGAAGACATGAAGTCTTTTCATTCACACATTTTTGATAAGCTCTAAGGTAAATAACCTTTGCCCTTAATATCAGATAAAGGGGGAAATGATATATTGTACAAAATATCAAAGAAAATGTTATGTACATTCATTCATATGGGAAAAAGGTAGATATGTATATGTGTATTCATAAAGGGACAATGATATGAAGAAGGAAAATATATCATATGTATAGATATACCAACATATACATAAGGGGAGTCATTAAATGACTAAGGATTATATATGTTGTATATACTTAACATTTTGTTAGTATTTTGCACATATCAGTTTTTGATACTAATGTCAAAGGGGGAGATTGATGACATTAATTTGTCATTAGTATTCAAACAACACTTTTGGTAAGCTTACACCAAAAGATAGTAAAGAGAAAACCAAAGATCAGATAAGAAGATCACCAAAAATGACTAAGTACAGAGAGAACCGATGACACAAGGTAGTGTGTACACCAAAAATCATAATGTAGAAAGATAGAGTGGAAATCGATAGAGGAACCCAAAATACAAGTTATAGTGCAGACCGACAAAATAGATACAGTGCAACCGACAGTAAAAACCAAAGGACAGTCAAACATGACCGAAAAATAGAACCGAAAGTCAGTTGCAGCCCACAAAAAGTGGATCTGACTTCCACGTCAAGTAAAGCAAGGGTATTATATTTATAGGATATTTAATTGTTTTTAAATCCATTTCTTTAGGGACAAGAAACATTAATGTAAGTGTTTTAATTAGTCTAACTGATTTAAAACACATAGACTAGGAGATCTAGGTGTAAGTTGTAAACCTGATCTTAGAGTTAACATTGTTTTTATCACAACTCGATGAAGTCAATCCATCTATAAATAGATGAAATAATCATTCTTTTGAATGTGTGTGTAAGAGAGAGGAGAAAAAAATGAACACATCTATGGATTGAATTAAGAGTTTTAGGAACCGGAACAGAAAAAGAAGAATTTGGTTAGCAAAACCAAGAACAAAGGAAACCAATAATCAGAGGTATTATTCAATCACAGCTAAGGTGATAATATTTTTATGTGAAATACATAGGATCTGTATCAGCAATAGGAGATTGCATTTACCAGGTCAATTTGTAATTTTCTATCATTCTAACAAGTGGAGCAAAGTGTAAAAATTCCTTTCAAGAAAGGTGGATTTAATAGTCTAATATCAAATCCTTAACCAAGTGCACACTTAACAGTGTTGCTAAAAGCTCTTAACATAGTAGAATTTAATAGGTCTCCACCGATACTCCTAACAAGGTAGATCATTAGAAGTGATCAAATTGTAAGCCTTAACTAACCCCTTCCATTCTGCAGATAGTGAAGTTTTGTGGGTACCATCCCCACCACAGTTTTTACTTCCTAACAGGAGTTTTCTGCAATATCATATCTTGTATTATGTGTCAATTATGTTCATAAATGTTTCTATGAATGACTCACATGTTTATTAATGTTATGAATTGATATAACTCACACAAAGATAGTGTAGATCATATTGAATGGATATGCAATTGATTATAAAGGTTAATTGATTAAAGGATAAGAAAAAGTTTTAGAGGTACGGATTCACCCCTCCCCTCTCAGTACTACTTCCCATTAAACCCAACACTCTGTGACTTGTATGTTCTTTTCTCATACCTATTCACTGTCCTTGATATCCCAGTGAAATTTGAGCCTATTTTTCCTGGGACACATCAATAATGGCGACCTGTCCCTACGATTTTGGGCCCTAATTTTTTTCGAAACCCGATAGCAGGGTCTTCTTCTAAGGTTTTCAATTGTGGTTGGTGTGGATCAAATTTGAATCATGAAATGATAGATTTACTATAAAAGGACCTCCTTTATCCTCATTCTACATAAGTGAATCAAGTGCAAGAATTTTGGCAATCAAAGTGATCAAGATTTCAAGAAAGCAAGATCAATTAAGGATTTTGATTCAAGATTTGAAGGAAAGAATCCAATTCAAGATCTCCAAGTCTCAATTTGTTCAAGATCCATCAAATCAAAGGAAATATTTTCCAATTTATGCAATTTTCTCTCCCATGATGGCCAAGTAGAGGAATTATCAATCAAGCAAGAAGATTCATTCATCCTTCTCTCTCTCTTTCCTTCGTTGCATGTGGTTATCAAGCACATCTACATTCTAGATATTGGAGTGTAAATCATATATCTATACATTTGTGAGGGAATCATTGATCCTAAATCACATTCAAAGGTCAAGTATTTGGATTCCAAGTACATTCAATCATCTTCATGGATTTGAGCGATTTCTACATCCACTCATGAGGGTTTGTGCAAGGTAAATAAGCAATTTGCCTTTATACATATTTCCTTTATGAAATTTCTATCACATTTCAAGGTTGATTCCTAAATAGGGGTTTCACCAAGGCTAACCACTTTTCCCAACTTTTCCCTATTTTTCTATGTACATGAACAGGTTACAGAGTTGTCAAATATTTTTTGGGCAATACAGGAACAATTGCAGATTCTATGAAAATTTCATCTGAAAGTGTTGGGTACAGATTGAGTTTTGCCTTGTTCTCTGGATACAAATCAAATTTTTGTCTGTCTCTGCCATTTTTTACTGAAATTTTTGGTACAGGTCAGTTTCATCTTCTAATTTTCATTTCTGTCAATTTTAGCTCGATGTCAGTTTTTATCGGTCTATTTTAATCAATTTTTAGTGACTTTTCTAATAGATCAATTACATAATCATTCCCATTTATTTTAATTGCATTATTTAGTGAAGGACATACCATATTTATAATTAGTGCTTCAGTCACATATTCATCGTATCAGAGATATTCTTCCTTCTTAATGTGCAATCATGAAATGGGGAAGTAATTCACTTAGTGTATTTTATGTTGCATTGCTCTCCCTAATTTCCTATTGTATATTTTGGTGAACCTGACTCATAAAATTTCCTCTTTTTATTTTGGTTTTATATTCCCTTTATGTTCTTATAGGTTCACATATTGTACTATAATGAACATGAAATCTCAAAATTACCAAAATGGGGCCTAATAGAGCATCTAGTTATAGGTGATAACTTTTTAGGACAATAAATTTATCCCCCACTTTAGAGGGAGTTATAAAAACACATGTTATGGTAAAATGTATCAATACACAGTAAAATTTATCAAGGTCGAGGAGACAAGAAGACACCAAGCCCCCGACTGACTCAGGTCTTAATAAAATCCAAAACCAATATAAAAGAGGCAACACTTGAGAGAGAGAGAGAGAGAGAGAGAGAGAGAGAGAGAGAGAGAGATAGAGAGAGAGAGAGAGAGAGAGAGAGATGTTGAAAAAAATGACATTGAAGGTATAGGAAGCTATGAGATGCTAGTTAACCTATTGGAAAAGGATAACCAAGCGAAGCATAGTCCACTAAGAAATCTGCAAAGAGGATCATTCCTTAAAGGAAAATATTGTCTCTATTAAGGGATCCATAAAAGGGATCAGACCTAAGGAAAGCATAGTCTCTAAAGGGATCTAGAAAAGGAAGACCAGTCTAAGGATCCATTTAATAATGTATATAGCATGATAATACAATTAAAGATGAATCCAAGGAAAACATTGTCCCCTTATCCATCCACATAAGAGATTGCATTGAATCATTGTGTGTTTTTGCAACATTTAAAACAAGGAGTAGAGTGTATGCCTCCACATTAATGTGATTTCAAATGCCTTAACAAGATAAATGTATTTAACAAAGAATACATTCACCCACAAGATATGTTTCCATAATTTGATACCCTTAAGCAGGACAAACCAAGGAAAATGAAACACGTGAAAAAGAGAGCACAAAAGGGATCTACTAACACTAAAGTCAATATGACCATATGATAAATCATATATTTTGAATTATATTAAAATAAATTAACATCATCTCCCAAAGGAAACAAAACTACAAGAACAATGGAAAAAGATAACATAAGAAATACAAATAAGAGCCTTTTTGGGTTGGCATTGCGAAGACCAAAAAGAATGGTATCTAGAACTTTATGTCATCCTTAATTAGACTACACAAATGCACATTTATGAACAACAACACATGAAAAACATAACATGTATACAAAATATAGAAGAAATAAGATAAAAATAGAAGAATGTCACAACAAGTTGATTCCTTTATTGCTTTGCACCAAAAGATGAACAAGAATCATTTAAATAAATCTAAACAAAACATATAACAAGTAGTACATCATGGAGGAAGCACAACATGATTCGAAGACACACAAAATAATCCATTGTACAAGAGGATCTAATCAAGCTGTTGGAAATAATGGGAAGTGTGTACCAAGATGGGAGGGGTGAATTAGTACCTCTAAAACTTTTAGTTAATTAACATTTAACCTTATGTAATCAAATCTTTGCTTTACCAATCATATCTGTTATTCTTTCTTTATGAATGTGATATGAATTCATAATGTTAATTATATGTAGACATTCATAGAAACATTCATGAAATTTATTGACACATAACACAAGATATGGTAACGCAGAAAACCCTTGTTAGAAGGTAAAAACTACAGTGGGGATGACACCCACAAAAACTTCACTATCTGCAGATTGGAAGGGGCCAGTTAAGGCTTACAATTTTGATCACTTCTGATGATCTACCCTGTTAGGAGTATCATGTGGAGATTGGTTTAGTTCTACTCTGTTAAGAGCTTTAGCAACACTATTTAGTGTGCACTCGGTTAAGAGGTTTACAATAGGATTGTTATATCCACCTTTCTTGAAAGGATTTCTTCTATTTGCTACACTTGTTAGAATGCAGACAAAAATACTCATTGACCTGAGTGTGTGTAATCTACGATTGATGATTATAGATCCATTCAAGATTACATGTACAAATGTATCACCTAATGTGATTGATTAATACCTCTATTGCTCGGTAGCCTTGGTTCTTGGTTCTTGATAACCAAATTCATCTTTTGTTGTTCTACTTCTTGAAACTCTCAGTATGATCCATAGATGTGCTCATTGGATACAATAATCCTCTCATCCTTCTCAGATGAATGATTACAACATCTATTTATACAATAGATTGACCTAATTAAGTTTCACGTATTACAAAACTAACTCTATGATCAAAGGTTTACAACTTGACCTTGATCTCCTAGTTTGCATGTTTTTAATCAGTTAGAATAATTAAAAAAATTACAATAATGTTTCTTGTTCCTCAAGAAATGGATTTAAAACAAATCAAAACCCTAAATATAGAATGTAGTTGTTTTATCTGACATGGAAATCAGATCCACTTTTCTCGGGATATAACTGACTTTCAGTGTCTGATGCTTGGTTTTCTCTGAAATTAGTTTGACCATATTTCGGTGTTCCTTTGTTGAACTGTCTGTCAGGTTCCCTTGGTTTTGAGTTCCTCTGTTTCTTCTCTTTTAGTTTATAATGTAACCTGCTTGTTGGGTTTCTTTGTATCTTCGAGTTTCACTTTCGGTTTACACTAAAAAACTTGTGTCATTGGGTTTCCCTTTACTTAGCACTTTCAGTATGAACTGAAACCTGACTTTCAGTGTAGTGTAACCGATGGTTCAAACAACTATTTTCTCTTTGCGTACTAATGGAAAAACTTATGTCATTAATCTCCCCCTTTGACATTAGTATAAAAAACTGATATGTACAAAATACTAAAGTGTTTAGTATATACGCCATTTGTTTACCTTAGTCATTTCATGACTCCCCCTATGCACATGCCGATATAGTATAGTATATGTGTATATACACTTGTCTTTATAATATCTCTTCATTTTCCCTTTTTTACTATATGCTCTGTACATATCATTTTCCTTTTCCCCCTTTTTTGATAGTAAGGGAAAAGGTGTATACCTATAGCTTATCAAAAATATGAGAGTGAGAGGTCTTGATTTCCTCCATCGTCTTCTCCCATTTCTCCTTTAAATTCTCAAGAGCCATATGCTCTAATGTGATCCTAGCATGCATGTCGTAGATGTTGTCTACTACAGACATCTCAGGGGTGGCAATTAGTTATCTTGCCAAACTTATGTGTTGTTGCAAAAGTGTGAGGTTTGGTAACAGTAGATCCTTTATTTCGGTAACCTCTTCTCAAAACTGTGATTCTGCTTCCCAAAGTTCTTGTTTTAACCATTTGATTTCAATTATCTTCTCATAATGCAATTTGTTTGCATTTCCATCTACTGTTAGATTTTGAGCACTTGTATTTAGATCAGAATCAATCTTTGCAATCTTATCATTGTTATCCTTTGTAAATTTCTCTAAAGTGCATAGATTTTGAGTTAAGGAAATAAATTCAGTAATGATTGGATCTAATTCATTTGTTAATTCTGAAATCTTTACCTTATTTTTTTCCACTTCTTAGCTGATCTTTTCTGTCAATTTATATTGGAACTTATGTTCTGCTTGTTCCTTAATCGCCTTTTCTGCATCCATATTCTGTGTTGTGATGATGTCGGTGAGAACAACAAGTTGATCCATAATGGGGGCATTCTGATCAACATCTATGTCAGGAACTATCTAGTTTAAGATATCCCTTGTGGTCTCCAGTACTAAGGAGTCTCGGTGTTGCTTTTTAAGCTTTTTTTTACAAAACTTTCCTTTGACACATTTCTCCATATTCTTGGAGTGATTCAAAATCTAAAGTAGTTGGATCACACTTTGGTATTTCTATGATATCATCAAGTGTGACCTCCAACTTATTCTTCTTGGTTTTCTTCTTCTTCTTTTTTGATGCACTTGTATGTGAAACCATAGCTAGCTTCTCTGCTTGGTCTGATGTGCTAGAGGAAGGCTTTTGTGGTGTTGTACCTTTGTCTTGTTGCTTGGTGTTTTCATGTTGGTTGTCTAAGGACATCTCCTTATCTACCTTCGGTGTATCTGTAGACTTGCCTTTGGTGTCCTTCGGTGCGGTATCAATTGTCTTATCTTGTTCACCTTTCTCTATTTTCACTTCTTCTGTATCTTTAATTTTTGCATATTTTTTGGTGTTATCTCCATCTTTTTGTTCTCCATCGATGACTACCTATTCATCAGTTGCATCCTTCTTTTCTCCTTATCCTGCATCCTCGGGTATGCTTGTATCAGGCTTAGGGGTCTTCTCCTTCTATGAGATTATATTGATTGCTTGAATCAATAATGGCATCTGGCCCGATATGTGTACTTGTGCAGAATCTATTGTAGTGTCTTGTTCATTGGTTTGTTCCCTAACAACAGTGACATCTTCATCATTCTGAATCTCATATGCAGGATCTCCTCTGGTAATATCAATAATTGTATTGTCTGGCCATGTTTCATCTGCAACATCCATATCCTTGTTGCCTCTTGTGTTTAATGATTCTTCATTGACATCTTCATCAATGATAGTAATATGTTCGGGGCTCTGTGTAGCCCAGTCATCCTTGTTCTATTGATTTTTAGTAAGAGCTATTTGTGGCTCAGGACTTGTATCCTTTTTAGGTATATTAAATATCTTTCTCTATTAAGCCTCACTCTTCCTATCTAGTTCAAGTAGATGTCCTTGAAGCACTTGGTAAGCTCTCAACTTTGGTGAGAGCCTTTTGGATTGATTCTTCATCATCTCTTTAATTTCCATCATTTTAGATTCGAGAGGGATGACAGATACTAAATCTCTTTCTCAGAGTGTAAAGCAAATATCCATCTTGCTGATAATCTATCCTGAAGTTCCTTTGGCATATTATCTGCCAATTGTATTGGAAGATATTTGAATATAAACATCATTTTGATAATTGGATCTTCAATTTTATTTTGATCCTCAGAATCCAATGTTATCCATTTCTTAATATTTCTATCATTTACTGTTCTTGATTTAATAATTGAAGCACATGCTTCATCAATAGTTTCTATAATCTTATTCTTTTCTTTTTGGACAGATTCATCCTATTCGGTGTCCTTAATGTCTTCCCTAGTTCTTAGGAAATTTCTTCTTTTTGTTGGTCCCCTTTTCTATGTTTGAGGTTTCCTCTTATAGGTCCTTACTTGACCTTTCGTTATCGGTGAAGGACTTGCATCCTTTGTTTTCTGACTCCTGGTCATGGATGCACCAGTAGTCCTTGGCTTATTTGCTGCTGGAGGTAGTGGTGTATCTGACTTCATGGATTTTGAGTCACTCTCCTTCTCAGCTTCACTGATGGGTGATTGACCCTCAGTTTCTTCTTTCTATTCAATTTCCTCTTCATTCACCGATAGATTTTTCTTCAAGTTCTTGACAATTTTGTCTTTCTTCCTATCAATCTTCTTCACAACTAAGCCAGTTTTAATCCTTTCATTGGCTTCTTCATAAGTTCCAAACTTGGGTTGTGATTTTTCTAATGGCTCATTTATCAATGCCTCAATAGCATTTGATGCTTGATCTATGTTCACCTCATATTCAAGTGGAGATAGCCATGTTGTCCTTGGTATAGAATGGCTTGATGTAGGTATAGTCAGTGCCTACCATAAAAAAAATGTCATTCTTGATTTTTTCTATTAACTATTCTGGAATCCTTACTCTCTTCTGCATTCTATCTTTGAATACAGCAAAGTATTCATCCATGACTGACTCAAAATTGTCTCCTAGTGATTTTATGAACTCACTAATCTGTATGGTCACTGGTCTTGTAGTGTCCCATTGCACATTACCTATAGATGGGAAACATTCTTGGAAATAGAAAAATATGCACATTATCAGAGATCCAAACTTACATGAATTAGACTTTGCATTTCTTATTGTCTTCATGTTCTCTTCTAATTGTCTTAGCAGAAGTTCTAATAGATCCAACTGCAGTCCCTTCTTGAAAATCTTGTATGTTGTATCCACTGCTCCGGATGCAATGTTGTTCATCCTGCTAGCCTGAAGGAACTTGTATCCTAAGACACATGCTCCAAATTTTAGTTCATCATCGTTGATGGTGGATACCTTTAGTCCTCTTCCATCCCATGCAACTCATGTATTCTTCTCAATTTCAACTTTAGGTGGGTGTTTTAGTGCTTTTACCTTATCGGTTATGGGATAGCCGATGACAGTGTGTATAAAATCCTTGGTTATCAGTTTTGGCTCATCCAACCATATCTTTCAGTCATGTATCCTGCTTAGTACTAATTGAATCCATTCAGTCTTGAACTCCTTCAAGAACAATAGGGAATTTGTAAGCCCTTTTACCTCAATATGCTTATGCTCTTCCTTGATAGTGCCATCATCATTGCAAAGATTTTTGGAAGCTTTCTCAACTTCTAGGTCTCCTATCTCTGCTATCTTGTAGTGTATATATGCTTGCACATCTTCGATGAGAAAAACACTAGCTGGTATTCTGGAGAATGCACCAGCATTGTTGGGTTGTGAAGCAACCTCAAGAAATATCTTGTAGTGAGGTTCCTCACAGGTTGAATTCTTAATAAGATTGACCTTATTCTTCTTAACATTCTTGAGCTTAGCGGTTCTTGATGTAGTCGCCATTGATTATGAAATTAGGGATTTTTCCCGTAAATGAAAATAGAGTTCTTGATTATCTCTGTTATTTACTTCAACCTCTGTAGCTATTAGGAATCTGTTTGGAGTGCTGTGAACCAGGTTGGAGTCGCTCTACAATGTTGTCACTTTGTGCTCAATTTTTTCTTTGTCTCTTTGCTTTGGTCACTTGGTGAAAAATGAAACCCTTTCATCATCTATTTATAGACTTTGCCCTAAGTTGAGTAATTAATTCTCAACCACTTCTCAGTGTGTGAAGAGGGAGTCGTCGAGTGATACAAAATGATATTTTTGATGATAATGTGATGCTTTGGAGCAGCTGTTAACTTGTTATGTTCATCGACAGATTTTGGTGTATGGCGAAGACAACTTTGTCAACTCACATGATTACTAATGGATCTTGGTTTACACTAGCAACATTAGCTTTTATATGTTAACCGATGATTCTCGGTAAGTGTAGGCAACTTATCTTTGTATGTACACTGATGCATTTCAGTATGTATTGACCAACGAGATTTTATTTCATAGAATTATAACAAGTAATACCATAGTGCATCTTTAATCATGCCGATTTGGTATTTTAACTATGTATAATGGAACTGATGCAAAATATAACTTGGTATAATGTAGTTCCATACTTACTTGTTCTACTTAGGTGGGTGTGGTGATGTCACCAGATCCATTGGATAAGGTGTCAATAATTGCATTGCTCGGTCCAGCTTCATCAGTGTTTGTAGCTTTCCTCCACATTTTGTTTCTCATCTTCCTGATGTCTTCAATGGTGTTTCCATTGGAAAAGGTGTTGGTCTCTATCATTTGGTCTCTGTATTCTTTCTTTAGATGACCAAATTTATGATAGTGTAAACATGTCATTCCAGGTTTAGTCCAGCTCCTAGACTTTCTTGTCCATTTTCTCACACAGTTTGCAGCTATGTGACCAAATCTTCCACATGTTGTATAATTTTCCCAAGTGCTGTAATCCCAAACATATTGGTTACCAACTATTTTTGGTTGATAGGCATTTTCTTGACCTTTAGGCTTCCATGCTTGCTTTTTCTTCTTCCTACATTCAAGAGATGCGTGCCCATGCATTTTGCAAGTAGGAAAGTATTTTTCCATGTAGGTTTCCTTCTTTGGTTGTTTCACCTCAGATTTACATTCATATGCTTTATGTCCTTTCTTGTTACATTTATAACATATTCCTATGAATGAAGGTGTGAATCTAGGAATACCTTTCATTTTTATCCTGCATACATTTGTTGTGTGGCCTTTCCTTCCACAATGATTGAATGTCAGCTTTCTTGGTCTTGGATTTGCATAGACATTCTTTGGATCATCTTGGTTGGGTGTTTCTCCATTCTCGGTATATCCTAGTCTGGTGTTGCTGTTGGCTCTTATTTTTCCTTAAAGAAAATTATCCATCCTTTTGTTGCTTTCTTCAGCTCTAATGCTCTAATGATAAGTAACTTTATTTGTCACTAGGAGTGAGAGATAATTATTTTGCAAATCTAGTTGGTAAATCATGATTAACATCAATAAGCTCATACATGTCATCATAAACATTGGAATGAACATCATTTGAATTATAAATATCATAATCAAGAGTATCTTCTTCATCCAAATTAATCACAATAGAATCAAAGATAAAAATAGAAACATCATGTTTGTTCAATTTCATCTTCCTTAGATTTACTTCCTCCCTTGAGTCATGCATAGGTTGACTGAAGGGAATCAAAGCATTATAAGGTGTCTTATGGGGGAAAACATTTTGGGAACCATGCTCGTGGGCCCTAGCATAATTTCTATAATAGTGGTCATGCGCACAATGGTTACATTTGATTTTGTTTCCAATTTGAATTGGTTTAGGATCAATCAACATCGGGTCCTTTTCTTCTTTAGGAGGAAGAACAAAAGGAAGCAAACTAGGTTGAGAGATAGAATTTGAAAGGAATTTATATGATATAGGAGGTGGAACTAAATCATAAATAGGAGTTATGGAAGGTGTAGGAAGGAATCCAAGTCCAAGGCAAGTGGGTGGAACTACCTTAGGATTGCTAAGTTCACAAATCTTTCTTTAGTTTGAATTTTTGATAGGATATGAAGAAGTAATTGTTGGGATTAATGGGAAGTAGTACTAAGAGGGGAGGGGTGAATCAGTACCTCTAAATTTTTTAACTCTTTTCAACTTTTTGTTATGCCCTGCATACCCGTCCCTACAGTTTGTAGACAAAATGTTGGGTCCCCCCTTTTTTGCTTTTGCCTTTTTTATTTTTCTTTTTGTCTTTCTCTGGCCCTTGCTTCTGCAAAGGCCGTTTTCTTTGCTTTTTGGTCCTCCTTCCTTCAGGACCTGGTCCTAAAGTTTTTTTTTCTTCTGAGTCGGCCAGATTTCCAAACTCTGGGATTCCCTGTCATCACTTCCTCTTTTGCTAGAGGGTGCGGTTGTTCGGAATCCCTAGGTCTGGAGTTCGGAGGGTTTACCTTTCCCGGGGTTCGCAGAAGGAAGAAACATGTTTTTACCCTAAGGGTATAAATGGTTTTCACCTGTCACTTTCACATTTACCATGAACAAGTTATCCAGAGCAATTACCCAGAGCGATTAAGGCAATTAAACAATGATTAAGTGTGAATTTCTCTCAGTGCTCAACAGTGCTTAAACGATGATTAACAGTGGTGCATTCATGTTTTTTTGTGGTTCGTGAAAGCTTCATCAGTTGTAGAGCACCTCCCATGCTCCTCTTCCCATGTTTCTTCATGTTTTAAGGTAGGCCCTTCGGCTCTCCTCTTCCTGGTTTTGCTTTGTTTTGCTCAGATTTGCTTCTTTGCTCTCGATTTTGTCTTCATTTTTGCCTAGCTTTGCTTTCTAGTATGATTTTGCCTCTTGTTGGTGGGATGGATCTATAGGAAGGTTTTCCTCCTTCCTCACGTTTTTCTCGGCCCTGTAAATGATGTATTTTAGTTGTAAATATTTTAAATTCTTAAGGTTCCTGTGTAAAGGTGATGGAGCCTTGCTATAAATTGTAGGTAATCCTTAGTTGTAGATAGTTCCTATAAATTGTGCCATTTTTCTGGCTTTCCCCTGTATATTTTCAGCCTTTATATAGTCCTTGTAACCCTTCCTATGGTGAGCTCATCACGCTCTGCATGTTTAAACCAAGTTTGTAGCTCGCCCGCATGGTGCTCGCCTGGCTTGAACTCAACACCTCACCTGTTCAAGCCATGATAGTTTTCTCTCTCCTCTATCATGTCATCATTAATGGAAGAATTAATTTCCCTATGAGTGAGCATTCAAAAAAATCCCATCTGGCATTCATTTCCCTTGTGGCAACCCACTTTTTGCCATTAAGGGCAATTACGCCATCTATCGCGTGGCCACATGACAACCCATGTCAGCCAGGTACGGCTCGCTGCCCAATCACATTGATAAAGGCTTGTTTCTCTAGACTCTGGGTGCTGAGAAGTCCCTAGGTCTGCATCCCATTTTTTTGCATAAACTAATGCCCAGGGACCTCCAGGTGTCGATCATAATACAATCCTTTCTAACTTTTATATTCCAGGATTTTGAAGCGTACTAATATTATTTGAACAGGTGTGAGATGGCGGTGAATTCCCTGAAGTCCATAAACTATTATATTTTTATCATATTATTTGTTGATGGTTCTTCAGTCTTGCAGGTTGCAGGTTATCCAACAAGATGTCTGAAGTAACAACTCCTCCTAGAAGTCCAGAGCTTCCAACTACCTCCACTCGGGCGACCACAAAAACAAAAGCATAAAATATGTTGGCCAAGCTCCCATTAACCTCCAAGTACCTGAAGGAGGGTGTTCTTGTGGGGTCCAAAGTGGACTCCAAACTAAAGGATATCATAGATACCGAACCCAAACTATGGGCTGAAATATAAAGCCTTGTCCAAACCATGTACCAACAAAGGGCCGCCGAAGACAATATGGAAAAGAACGTGGTTGCCTCCAAAATCATTAAAGCTTCAAGTTTCCCCTACTCAAAGCAAGCACCAAAGCTAATCCTTCAACTAGTGATGCACTACAACACTCCCACATGGGTTGTTTTACTTGCCGATCCTCTACCATTACATTACCCGGTGGCCATTATCAATCTGGATGCCGCCACTTTTACTTCAGGACTGGGAATCCCCCAGTTCAAGGGAGCCATTGTTATCTCTCAATCTGTATAATTGAAGGAGTTTGAGGAAATTTCTGTTCTCTCCTAGAAACATCTCAATACTCACTGGCTGAAGTCCCCAAGAAGGGACTATAAGAAGATGAAGCTAGAGATTCCCCGCGGAGACTTTAAAGAATGCATTCAGGTGGGAATCGTACTTTTGTGCAGGCTCTTCGGAGAGCCCCATTCCAGTGAATTTTCAGCATGGATGCATTATTTTCTCTACTACATCACCACCTATAGTCAGACCTTCGACTGGGAAACCATCATCGCCAATCATGTAGACTTCCAACTCAAGAATGTCCTCCAAAATTTGAAGTTCTACATGACCTCCTATGTATTATGGGCACTGGCCCAACAGAGACCCGCTCTTTGGGGTTCGCAGACAGTGGGCATTCTTGGGAACAGGCCCAGCTAGCTTTCCCCATGGGATCATTATCCATAGATCCAACGGGAAACCTCTTTCCCCATTTTTGTAGGGTAAATGACATGTTTATTTACCATAATATTTTGACACTCACTCGAGACACCGAGTACTGGTTATCGCAGGAGGTGATGAACTTGGTAAGCACATACAGTAATTATTTCATTCAATTTTAGTAGCATACTTACATTCAGGTGACCGGCTTCTCTAGGAAGCCCTACCTACTCCCAAGGTACTATGGGGATAGGATCATTCTTTTGGAGTTCTGCAGCAAAATCCTTGAATTCCATGCATTCTTTGGAGTGAAGAAGGTTACATCTATTTCATTCCCAATTACTTGTGGGAACTATTATTGTAGTCTCACAGCGGCTAAGGAAGATGACAATGAGCTAAAGAGTCTAGGACTGGAAGAATTACACCTTACCAGAAATAATTTTGATCCAGTAGACAAGATAAGAGAGGCGTTGCCGCAAGCATCCACACTGCATAAAGTTCATGTTGAAGACTTCTGGGTGGATTGTCAGGACAGTTTTGATCTCCAGGCCCAGCAACATTTGTGAATGTCCAAAGGTCTAATGAAGGCCCTCAACCTTTGGGGCTTCCTAAAATATTTTACAGATGATGGGCCTCTGGAGGACCCATCATACAAAGAACAGGGGATCAACAAGTTGGATCTCCCTCTGGTGGATTGGGACACCCCGGAGAACTTAACAATTGAGTATGTGAGTCGCCACATCATTGATAACAATCATAAATATTTTGAGAGGGTGTGTTCGAGGAGCACCCATAAGGGTCCAATCTTGTGGGGGTCTGCTTTGACCTCTAGAGCCATGGGACCAAGCAAGGACAAGGGGAAGGAGAAGAAAGATGTCCCATCCCAAGTTACTCCCTAAGGCCCACTCCCCATTTTGGAGCAAATTCATGATCAAATGGAGGCGTCCTGACTAACAGGCCAAAAAATAAGCACCAGCTCTCCCACGGTCTCTTGGTGACTCTAGTGGGATCTGCTCGCCCAACAGGGTCCCCTTCACTAGCGACGCTCATGAGCCGGCAAGCAGAGGTTGAGGCATAGTCTGTGGATATTCTAGATGTCGGGGCCCCATTGCAAAGAAAGAAGAAGCAGAGGGTAGAAAAACCCCCAAGCATAGACACAACCCCCTACATGCCCAATGTTCCCCTGGTGGAGGTTAGTTCAGACTCCTCCGAACTGGATGATCTTTCAGAGACCTCCCCTCTGCATGACGACTTTGATGACATCTTTGGGTTAGATGAGCTCATAAATCTACATGGGGAGATAGATAAGGCAATAGAATAAATAGCCATGCTAGAAGTGGAGATAATCCCTAATGAAGGGGAGACACCAGAAAAGGAAGTGGTCCCAGAACAAGGGGTCTAAGAGCATGAAAAGGAGCTAGAACAAGAAGTAGCACAAAAGGATCCACAAGACATGGAGGAAACACCGCTCCAAGGGACTGAGATAGATTCAAGGGAAGCAAATGATGAGAAATTGACAACTGTGGAAACTAAACCTTAGGGATCAACCATACCCCAAACCATCACACTCCAAATTCCTTCGATTAATCTGGGTGATCAAGTGCCCCGGAGCACGACATTTGGCGAGGTGGTCTCAGTGGCCCAACAACTAAACATTTAGCCAGACACCTCCGCCTCCTCCAAAAGATGTGCCTGTGGAGAAGGATGTCCTGGTGAATGATGTCAGAGATGAATAACAACAATAAGATGGGAGGGATAACCTTGATAATGTGGACACTGAAACCATGGATGATGAGAAGGATGGGGAAAAAGTCGATGATACAAATAATGCTGGTATCGGTGGAGATGGGGTCCCTAACACCACAAATGAAGACACCGCTAGAGAAGAAAATACTGAAACCCCTAGGGGAACAAGAAAAGGGAAAAGAGTCTGATGTAGCAATGGATACCAAAGATAAACCACCAAACTTTGAAGAAGGCCCCGATACTCATTCCTTAGCAACAAAGCCACCCCAACAGCCGCAATGGCTAGTGGAATCTAGAAAGAGAAAGGCCCCGGTGCTGGTAGGAATTCCCCTATCATTGGCCAAGATGATGGCCCAGAATGCAAAGGCTAAGAAGCCCAAAAAGGCCCAGACCGTCCATACCCTCCGGATTGGTGTGGGAGGAAATACAGTTGCAGTGGTTGCAACCCCTCCCCCAGATACAAATGTGGCGACAATAAGGGCTGAATACTAAGAATTCATGAAAGTGCCTATAGGGAGGAGAGATAAGAAGGGTGAGCTAGACCTGCTAAGAGAGGCAACCCGGGAAGTTGAAACCCTGTATGACAAACTGGCACTGAAGTTAAAGGAGGAAAGAAAGAAAAATGAAAATCTCCTCAGACTTCTTGCAGAACTTACACAACCACTGGCCTAGATTCATTCGGAAGCTTCCACCTCTGGACCACCACTTCCGCAGGGTGACATGGATGCTCTTAGATCCATGAAGAAGAAGGCGCAAGCTATAGATGGGTGGATCACAGAGCACATTAAGGCTATAAGGCAATTCCTGGAAGCATCACTCCTAGACCTTTACTTGGTCAATAGTCTCTTGGGCCAGGTAAACGATGCCCTCATCCTGTAGGAAGGAAACATAGAGAAATATGAAGAATGGAGGACCAGATTAGATGAAGTCATTAACTTTGGAGAAGAGGCCATCACCGAGGAAGGAATTTTGAGAGAGGAATCCTTTGAATTCCTCTAGGCCTAGTACTCCAGACTTGGCCTCAAGATTAAGGTAAGCAAGCAACTGGTTACGACCCTAAAAGAGAAGGTCACGACACTCCGGTATCCTTTGGACCTATATAAAGCATTCATTGGGAGGGTTTCACAAGTTGATCCCTTCACCATCAGGACTTGTGCCTCGGAGTACTACGTCCTTAGTAAATTTGATGAGATGATGGAGTCCCGGTATCAGTCTGCCGAGGACTTTGACAGAGGAAAATTGTCAAGAATATAGTCAAAGAATTCTAGGACGGGGTCGAAGATATTGAAGAGATGTTCATAATTATCCGTGAGCGGTGGAACAATATCAAAGATATATATGGAGATGGCATTAGCCAAATTTTGGAGGCTTTAAAATAACAAGGGACAATAAAGTTCTCTAGACTCCGGAGGTTCTCACCCGTAGGGTGCATTTTTGAACATTCGTTATCCTTTGAGCGTAAGCTCCCGGGCTCCAGAATTCTGGATCCAAAGTTTTGTATTCATTTAGTGACTCGTGTCTAGGTTTCCCAGAGCCAACCAGTCATTATCTAGCAGTTAATAAAGGGGGTCAAAAGGTAGGTGATGCTGATAAGGCATGTCAGACACAGGGATGGCTCTGACAGGTGATTTTCCCAAGGCGCCGCTCCAACATTAACTACCTAGTGCATTGAAGAAAGTGAGCCACATTTCACATTAATGATGCATGTAGCCTCAAACTCTGGGAAGATTGGATTTCTTCTATTCTTATGCCGATGCTTTTCTTGAGGCCAATTTTTCCATCCTTTCTTCTTGTCTTCTTCCTCTTTCTGTCAAACCTCTGCTCTTTTCGAGGTGATTGTAAGTGGTGTAGGTAGTACCCGCCACCAGATATTATATTTTAATGTTGAGTGTACAATTAGATTAGGTTAGTTTTAGGGAAAACTATGTGTATAAATAATAAGTCTGACCTCATTTCAAGGGTCAGCAAAATTGATGATTTTTCAGTCCAATACTATTAGCATTTCATTTCTCAGTAGTTGCAGAGCTCAATTCTCAGTAGTTCTTATTTATTAGATGCTCCCTTGGGGCCATTGGTGTACACACCAGTGCTGCTGGAACACTTTGTTAAGGAAGAAGGAGGAGTTTCTGGCAATGATGTTGTTGGTGTTCTGATCTCTGAGTTAGCAATATCTCTTTTGTGTTGTATGTTTATAATGTCTTTTGCTCTGATGTTTTGTTGGATTAGATGATCTCATTTCCCCTTGCTATTTGATATGTATGAACTGATGGTTCTGTATGCATTCAGTATTTAGTGTAGTTCATTAGAGCATTGTTGATGTTAAAAATATATTGCATGACTATAAGTAGAATAACAAACTCTTAACCTTGATCTATCTTTTGTTGTTTATTTGGTAAACTAATGCGTGCTTGCAGGAAACCCTGACCTACTAACAAAATCCCTGAAGAAGATGAGTTAAAACCAGTTGTCCTCCCAAACAAAAATAGTCACTTGCCCAACTTAGCTACCCGCACCGTCGAGACCCGAAACTTAGGTGCTTGAAGGCTTGAAGAATTTATTCCCCGGACAACCTTTACAGGTGAAGTTGGTTAGTACTCCGGTACCCAGTGACAACTCTTCCTCTGTTGATGAGACCGGTCACAAAGTCCTATCAATAGAAACTGGTGCTAGAAGGAGGGCATGAGCTCATCCCCTTCAGAAGATTTTGATTTCAGACTGCTTAAGGGTTCCCCAAGCCATCACTTTAGGAGTCAAACTTTTAGTGGGATAAGGTCTTTTTCGCCCGCGTGCTTTGAAAGAATCTTTTGATCAGCCCTGAATCCCAGAAATTTTGTTGAACTCGAGCCTCCTGCTCAAATGAAAAGGACCCTAAAGACCAAGCAACATACCAACTGTATTTTTGGATTTGCTACACCTCAGAATACCCAAGCTCCTCAGATAACCTCGGGGATCAACACTCAACCTAGCCAAAATCTAGCAGCCCTGATGGAAAATTACTTTGTTAACACTGGGTCCCTAATGGGGCAGTTTCCCAACACTACCAATGATCTTCCTTCGCATCTAGAGAAGATCTACCCTAGATATGAGCATCTAGGCCCCAAGACTACAAAAGAACATCTCCAGGCCTATAAGGATGCCATGAACCGACACCAGGTACAACATCAAGATGTTGTGACCCAGATGTTACCTCTATCCTTAGGACAGAATGAGTTGAACTGGTACCTCAACTTGTCAGCCAACTCCATCAACAGTTGGCAGGATATGGAAGATCCCTTCCTGGCAGCCTTCCACATTCATGTGGACCCGATGTGGTCTCATAGCCAGTTTATCTCAATCAGGAAGGAACCGAACAAACCCCTTACCACATTCAACCATCGGTTCCAATGTGCCTTGAAGCGGTGCACAGGCCCCTTCATCCCATCCACCGACGTGATCATCTAGACATACCTGAATGCTCTAGACCTCATTGTTTCCTCTCTCCTTTGGACAACCACCATCACAAATGACCAGGATACTCTGGCAGAGGTTTACAACCTGGCCCTGGAGTTGTCCTGCGGTTTGAGTAAAGCTCCTAATGGGATTAGACAGAGCACCATTCAACATGATACCCGATGAAACTTCTTACGCTAGGGGATACAACCCTAATCCAGCAATGGGTGCCCCAACGATGGTGATGGGACCACCACCGCCGATAGACCAGCAGGCCCGGTACATATATCCATCACAAGCCCAAACAATACGGCGTATGGAATTCATTCCCTAGAACTAGCTACATTAAATGAAACAACCCTTGACACAACCATCTGGAGTACCTTTCTTCCAGTCGCCCACGGCTGGAGGATTGCAGTCCTTGACTTCGGGAGCTACTGCCACTTTCCCCGGGAACCAACCACAACAACCGTCACACTATGACGTGAATACCCACCTGTCCACTAAGGTTGAATCTCTCCGACGATTTGTGTCCTCCCTAACTTTGGACATGAGATAGCTAAAGGTGGGGCCTTTTGCGCCTCACAACTCTAATTCCCAGAGAGGGAATGTCTTCTCCGAACAACAAAATACCAACCCCGGAGGTAGAAACTACAACGGGCCTCGGCGTAGTCAACAATAATGGAACAATAATGCTAACACCAGAGGTCCCCCTCCTAACCAAAACACCACTCAAGGTGGTGCTGGAGCTAGTCATTCTATGCAACTTGCAGAATTCCACCCCTTGACCAACTGGTGTAGATTGCATGACACCAACTCTCATTTTGAGGTGAACTATGCCACACTAGAAAATATCATCATGATCTCCCAATCAGACAGACAACAACCTATCGATCCTACTCCCCCAAAATATTCCACACAAGAGCCTACTCATAGTGCCTTCACCTATGAGACCATCTTCTTCAGGACAAATGAAGAAGATGAAGAAGAGCCCAAATTGGAAGAGTTCTTTGATGAATCTATCCCGGCCTTTGAGGCCAATACCTTTACCAGCCCATGGAATCCCTACACCACTCAGAGTCAGGCTGGTAAAGGGTTAGTTTACACGCCAAAACCTCCCAAGAATACCTCTCCCTAGGATAACATAATTGATCGCTCCTTCCCAACAAAGGGACCTGGCTCTAACCAAGCTAAGGATCCAACCGAGGGAAGCCAACTTTACCTGGGGGAAGGTTTGACATCAACAAGGTGTTAGAGAGAACCACCACCTCAATGACCTTGATGGAGGTTTAGTTGAATTGTCATGAGCAGAGGAAGTCCCTTCTAAAGCTCTTGGGAAACTTGAAAGTCATCAGTCTTCCACCAAAGACTGTCACGTTTGACGATGCCAATTCAGTTGTCTTCCGGGGAAACATAGATGATCCTCCCTTATTACTAGGTTTGAACATACAAGGGAAGAACCTATATAACTGCTTGGTAGATTCCAGTGCTTTGGGCAATGTCATGCCCTTATCTATATGCCAAAAGTTTGGAATCTTTCCCACTTGATCCAAAAGTGCAGTAGTCCAATTGGACAAAACTGCTATAAAAATGGTAGGTGAGCTGAAGAACTTTTGGATTCAGCTCATCCAAGACCCCTAGATATCAAGCATAATAGACATCCAAGTGGTGGATATGCCCGAAACTTATGGGATGTTGTTAAGTCAGAATTGGTCTAAGGCCCTTAACGGGTATTTCTCCATGGATTTCTCCCACTTTTGGCTCCGCTGGGAGGGGGAGTCAAACCAAATCTGGGTAGAGAGTGAACCCAGAATGAAGCAGGCCCTCACTGAAGTCAGGAGGTTAAATGAAGTCCTATTCTCTGAATCTTCCCACAGGGTGTACCGACCCCTAGAAATCCTAACATTTGATTTCACTCCCGAGGAAGATCCCATATTTGTTCAGAGGATCCAAGACCTGGATGAAAAACTGAGGTATGAGGTAAAATCACAAGGTAGCATGGCAACCCCTACCACACTCTTGTCTAGCACTTAGTGTCGGGTACACTACCAAAAACATTCTAAACCAGAGTGTGAGCCTTGCATTATCGCTGCTACCCGCCATATCAATGCCCTCTAGGAGAAAGAACACAAAGCAGATTTGCTTGGACCCAGTAATCATTCTGGTGGTACGCCTAAGGTGTCACTTATCCAAGAATCCCAACTAAAGGCTTCTCTGAAGGAAAACCTCACCCATGTGCCATCAAAGCTGGAGGAATCACCTCCCAACCCTCCCAAAATCAATCCAAACATCACTTCACCTTTCCAGCCCCAGAAAATGAACAATGAGCTATGAAACCTGAAGTTTGATGGATCTTGTTCTAAACAAGGCTGCGGGGCCGTAGTGGAACTGATCAAACGACAGGAGAAATCATTCCTTGCATCTTACAAGCTATAGTTTAACTGCATAAATAACATCATAGAGTACAAGGCCTTGGTTCTTAGACTCCTGTTCGTACTGAGAAAAGGAATCACCTACCTCTGGGCGATGGGTGATTCAGAGTTGATCATTAAATAGGTCTGAAGCCAATACACTTGTCACAAAAAAAGGTTGGCTACATACCAAAACCAGGCATGGAGCCTCATCGAAGATTTTGATGCTTTTGGCATCGAGCTTATTCCCTTGCCGTGTCTGCCAACACCCTTGAGCCAATGAATGGCTCCTGGCTCCAGAAGTTTTCTATTGAGATGGTCCCCACCCTGTCCATCCTAGACAATATCACTCACTTTTAGGTCTTTGAGGATGACCAACATATTCTGGCCTTCATGGCCAATGTGGGCATCTTTAAGGATCAGATAGTGGAAGAAAGAGATCATGGGATTATCTACTTACCAACCAACACCATCCCCAAGGGGATGGTAGCTCTTGAATGCATCTTTGATTCGGACCCCTAGGGCTAAGAGAAGATATCATCCTCCTCTGAGAGAGGAAAATTTGAAAAGGTTAACATCGGCCAGGCCAATGAAGAAAAAATTGTACACATTGGCACCTCCTGCTCCCCATTAGAGAAGGAGAAGATTCTCGCGGTCCTCCAAGAATACATTGACATAATCACGTGGGGGTATGGGGATCTAAAAATCTATGACACATCCATCATGACCCATACCATCCCACTGAAACTAGATGATAATACCTTATGGCAAAAGCAAAGACCAGTAAACCCATTGATCAAACCTCTAATTCATCAAGAGGTTCAGAAAATACTGTCAGCCCAGATTATCTTTCCTATCCGACACACAACTTGGGTTGCCAACCTCGTCCCTGTGCAAAAGAAAAATGACGAGATCCACCTTTGTGTGGATTTTCATAATTTTAACAAGGCATCCAAGAAGGATAATCACCCTCTCCCCTTGCTGGATGAGGTATTACAAATTGTTAATGAATCCCAAATGATGTCCTTCATGGATGGATACTCCAGGTATAACTAGGTTATGGTTAAGTACGAAGATAGAGACAAAATGATGTTCACCACCAAGTGGGGAATGTTTGCATACTAGAGAATGCCCTTTGGCCTTATCAACGCAGGGGAAACATTTCAAAAGGCTATGGACATTGTGTTCGAGGGCCTAGTTAACAGATTCATAATCATCTATATGGATGATTTGATAGTCTTTTCTTGGGACAGGCGTAATCATTCCGCCCAACTCATCCAAATTTGTGAGAGATGTCGCCGTTATGGAATTTCTCTCAACCCTAAGAAATGCATATTCAGGGTCACTGAAGGTAAGCTTCTCAGGCATATCATCTTTGAGAAGGGGATATCCATTGACCCTGAGAGAGTTGAGGCACTGCTGAATTTACAGATGCCCGACAACAAGAAAGAGATGAGATCTTTCTTCAGAAAGATAAACTTTGTCTGGCAGTTCATTACTGGATTCACTGAGATAGTGAAACCACTGAATGACATGATGAAGAAAGACACAAATATTGAGTGGAGCCCCGAAGAAAAGAGAGCATTTTCTTAGATCAAGCAAACCATAGTGGAGGCACCAGTCCTGGCAAGTTTGGACTATTCCCTCCCATTTCACATATACTCCTTCGCTTCCCCGCATTCCATAACAGTAGTCCTAACCCAGAAAGTTAGAGGGGAAGAAGGAACCATCACTTTTATGAGCTCCCCCTTCAAAAACACCAAAGTCTGATATTCATCTTTGGAAAAGCAGGCTTTTTCTCTAGTCCGGGCTGTGAAGAAATTCTGACACTATATTCTCCGGAGCAAAGTGCATGCTATCGTTCTGGACCATGCTGTGAAGTCTTTACTATTGCAGAGTGAACTGGGTGAATGTCAAGGGAAATGGATGACCATCCTCCAAGAATATTATCTAGAAATGCAACCCATGAAGATAGTCCGATGCCAGGGACTATGCAAAGCAATGGCGAAAGGAACTCCAAATATTGAATGCCAAACTTACATAGCGGAGTCCCTCACTCAAGATCCATGGTATACCGATATGGTGTACATATTGCTCAACAAAAGATGCTCAAAGGGGCTTCCCCTAAACAAATGTCATTCCCTACGGCTGAAAAGTGCACATTTCATGATCAAGAATGAAATGCTTTTTCGCAGGAACTGTGAAGGGATTTACCTCCAGTGCATAGACAGGGACCAAGCTGCTAAAATAATTGAAGAATTTCACAGGCAGTTTGGAATAGGGCATGGCTCAGATGATTCCACTTCCCACCAGATTCTTCAGGCTAGATACTATTGGCCCTTCATCTTTAAACATGTCTAGACTCATATAAGGAGGTGCCAAACTTGCAAAATTGTGGCACATCGTGAGCGAAACCCAACCATGCCTTTGCAGCCAGTCTTTGAAGTTAGGCCTTTCTTCCAATAGGAATTTGATTTTATTAGGGAAATCAACCCCCACTCATCCACAAACCACTGATCCATTCTGACTACTACTGATTACTACACCCGGTGGTCCGAAGTGATTCCATGCAAAAAAACATGGTAGATGTAGTTATCAAATTCCTGGAAGAAAACATAGTCACCCATTTTGGAATACCATTTGCTATAGTGTGTGACAATGGTCCAAAATTTTCTTAAGCGCAGTTACTTGAATGGACCTATGAAAGGAAGATCATCTTGAAGTTCTCCAGCAACTACTACCCCTAGGGTAATGGTGTGGCTAAGTCTACTAATAAAAACCTGTTGGAGGTGATCAAACATATGTTAGAACAAAACCCCCAGGACTGGCACCAAAAGCTTAGATTTTCCCTCTGGGTGGATTGTATCAGAATAAATGAATCCCTAGGAACTTCCCCATTTCATCTGGTTTATTCCCAGAATCTAGTGTTTCCTGTCAACTTACAAATTCCAGTCTTGCGATTTATGTAGGAATTTAACAACCGGGATAATATCGTGGAAGTTTGGCTCCTGAACTTCATGAGAATGGAGGAACAAAGAGATGTGGTGTTGGAACATTTCACGTATCACTAAGTAGTAGTCAAATGATGGTTTGACCAGAGAGCCCAGTATAAGGCCTTTCAGATTTTGGACGTGGTCCTCCTGTGGGACAAGGCCTGGGAGAAGAAAAGAAAAAACACCAAATTTCAATGGCTCTGGCTCAGACATTATCTGATATCTGAGATCTGTAGGGAAAATACTTATCACATGAATACTATGACCAGAGAAGCCATCCCATTGCCTGTCAATGGGCAGTTTCTCAAGCACTACTTTGAATGAGGTAGATGGTAAGTTTGCCCAAAGTTGTATTATATGTAAAGTTCTTGCTTGTAAATATTTTTCCCGGAGCTCCTTGGGAGTGCCTTGTCCTTGTAAATAGTTTGTCGGAAGTCCTCTGAGACTTCCTTTCCTTGTTTGCTTTTATTTTTGGTTTTCTTTTGTTTTGTGTTACATTTTTCGTGTCCCCGACATGTTGTCTTCTTCTTGTAGACAAGTATGCTTCGCATGACATCTAGTCCCTGGAATGGTGCCTTATACATTTCGGGTAGTTTGGAATCTATTGTTAGCATGGTGGAATTTGTTCACACTTCGGAGTTATTTTGTGCGTATGGTAAAAATTTTATGGGTAATCCTCATCAGATTCATATCTTGATAGTCTTGACATTGGTTAACAGAAAATCTAAGAAGCAAGTAATCACATGATCCTTGAGGGCAGATCGGTTGCACTAGTCATTGGCCAAGTTTGAAAATCGTAAAATATCTCGGGTCTAGAATGTTCTCTCCTATTCAACAATTTAAATTAGGTGGCAAGGTGAAAGAAGTACCACCGTGAAAATTAGCTAAGCTCAAGGTTCACAGTGAAAGGGGTACTGCCTTCCCATCTTCAAAAGAAAAAAAGAAAAGAAAGATCTGAAGAATAGAGAATTCTGGTATCCAGGGGGCATGTGGAAGATGTGATGATTTTGGTTTGATGTATTCAGTGCCTCCTCTCTGCTTCTCCCAGAAATCATCAGCTTGATTTTCTTTCAAAGCACACACCTCACAATCGACGAAGGACCGAAGGATTGAATCATTGATGAGTCAAATTTTCTCAGGCACCTCGCGCCTCGCAAACATAATTCTCCAGGTAAAGATAAGTTCCAGTTTTTCTAACCAGAGATTTTGAATTTCTCAAATGCGCTAAGGAATTCATCCCAGTGAGTCACCATTTGTTATGTCCTACATACCTGTCCCTACATTTTGTAGACAAAATGTTGGGTACCCCCCCATTTTTTTTTTGCCCTGTTTCTTTTTCTTTTTGTCTTTCTCCGGGCCTTGCTTCTGCAAGGGTCATTTTATTTGCTTTTTGGTCCTCCTTCCTCTGGGAACTGGTCCCGAAGTGTTTTTGTCTTCTGAGTTGGCTGGATTTATGGACTCCGGGATTCCCTGTCATCACTTCCTCTTTTACTAGAGAGTGCGGTTGTTTGGAATCCCCAGGTCTAGAGTTTGGAGGGTTCACCTTTCCCAGGGTTCGCGAAAGGAAGCAACATGTTTTTACCCTAAGGGTATAAATATATTTCACCTATCACTTTCACATTTATCGTGAACAAGTTATCCAGAGCAATTACCCAGAGCAATTAAGGCGATTAAACAATGATTAAGTGCGAATTGCTCTCGGTGCTCAACAATTCTTAAACGATGATTAACATTGGTTCATTTGTGGTCTGTGAAAGATTCATTAATTTTAGAGCGCCTCCCATGCTCCTCTTCCCATGTTTCTTTTTGTTTTAAGATAGGCCCTTCGGCTCTCCTCTTCCTGGTTTTGCTTCGTTTTGCTTGGGTTTGCTTCTTTGCTCTCAGTTTTGTCTTTATTTTTGCCTCACTTTGCTTTCTGGTCTATTTTCACCTCCCATTGGTGGGATGGCTCCGTAGGAAGGTTGTCTACCTTTCTCGCATTGTTCTCAACCCTGTAAATGATGTATTTTAGTTGTAAATATTATAAATTCTTAAGGTTCCTATGTAAAGGTGTCAGACCCTTGCTTTAAATTGTAGGTAATCCTTAGTTGTAGATAGTTCTTGTAAATTGTGTCATTTTTTCCAGCTTTCCCCTGTATATTTTTAGTCTCTATATCATCCTGGTAACCCTTCCCGTGGCGAGCTCGTTGCGCTCTGCACATTTAAACCAAGTTTGGAGCTCGCCCGCATGGTGCTCGCCTCGCTCAAACTTGGCACCTTGCCTATTTGAGCCACAACAATTTTCTCTTTCCTCTGTCATGTCGTATTAATGGTGGGATTAATTTCCCCATGAGTGAGCATTCAAAAACATCCCATCTGGCATTCATTTACCTTGTGTCAACCCACATGTCACCATTAAGGGCCATTATGCCATCTGTCGTGTGGCCATGTGATAACCCATGTCATCCAGGTACGGCTTGCTGCCTGGTCACGTTGATAACGGCTAGTTTCTCCAGACTCTAGGTGCTAAGAAGTCCTCGGGTCTTCATCCTATTTTGTCGCATAAACTAATGTCCTGGGACCTCTGGGCATCTATCAGAATCCAATCCTTGCTAACTTTTATATTCTAGGATTTTGATGCGTACTAATATTCTTTGAACATGTGCAAGATGGTGGTGAATTCCCTGGAGTCCATAAACTGTTATATTTTTATCATATTATGTGTTGACAGTTCTCTGGTCTTGCAAGTTGCAAGTTATCCAACAAGATGTCTGAAGTAACAACTCCTCCTGGAAGTCCAGAGCTTCCAACTACCTCCACTCGAGCGGCCACAAAAACAAAAGAAGAAAAGATGTTGGCCAATCTCTCATTAACTTCCAAGTACCTGAAGGAGAGTGTTCTTGTGGTGTCCAAATTGGAATCCAAACTACAGGAGATCAGAGATACCAAGCCCAGACTATGGGATGAAATACAGAGCCTTGTCCAAACCATGTACCAATAGAGGGCCGCTGGAGATGATATGGCAAAGAACGTGGCTGCCTCCAACATCATTAAAGCTAGAAGTTTCCCCTACTCGGTGCAAGCACCAGAGCTGATCCTTCAACTGGTGACGAACTACAATGCTCCCACCTATGTTATTTTTCTTGGCAATCCTCTACCATTACATTACCCGACGTCCATTGTCAATCTGAATGCTGCCACTTTTTCTTTAGGGCTAGGAATCCCCCAATTCAAGGGATCCATTGTTATCTCTCAGTCTATATCACTGAAGGAGTTTGAGGAAATTTATGTTCTCACCCGAAAACATCTCAATACTCACTGGCTAAAGTCCCTGAGAAGGGACTATAAGAAGATGAAGCTAGAGATTCCCCGCGGAGACTTTAAAGAATGTATTCAGGCAGGAATCATATTTTTGTGCAGGCTCTTTGGAGAGCCCCATGCCAGAGACTTTTCGGCATGGATGTATTATTTTCTCTACTACATCACCACCTGCAGTTAGACCTTCAACTGGGCGACCATCATCGCCAATCATGTAGACTTCCAGCTAAAGAATGTCCTCTAGAATTCGAAGTTCTACATGACCTCATATGTATTGTGGGCACTGGCCCAACAGAGACCCACTCTTCAAGGTTTGCAGACAGTGGGCATTCTCGAGAATGGGCCCTTCCAGCTTGCCCCATGGGATCATTATCCATGGATCCAATGGGAAGCCTCTTTCCCCCATTTTTGCAGGGTAAATGACACATTCATTTACCATAACATTTTGACACTCACTCGGGACACCGGGTACCGATTCTTGCAGGAGGAAATGAACTTGGTAAGCACATACAATAATTATTTCATTCAATTTTAGTAGCATACTTACATTCGAGTGACCAGCTTCTCTGGGAAGCTCTACCTACTCCCCAGGTACTGCGGGGATAGGATCATTCTTTTGGAGTTTTGCAGGCAAATCCTGGAATTCCACACATTCTTTGGCGTGAATAAGGTTACATCCATTCCATTCCCAATTACTTGCAGGAACTATTCTTGCAGTCTCACAGTGGCTAAGGAAGCTGACAATGAGATAAGGAGTCTGGGACTGGTGGAATTCCACCTTACCAGAAACAATTTTGATCCAGTAGAAAGATAAGAGAGGCATTTCCTTGGGCATCCACACTGCATAAAGTTCACGTTGAAGACTTTTGGGTGGATTGTTAGGGCATTTTTGATCTTTGGGCTCGACAACATTTGTGAATGTCTAAAGGTCTGATGAAGGCCCTCAACCTTCAAGGCTTCCCAAAAGATTTTACAGATGATGGGCCTCTGGAGGACCCATCATACAAAGAACAGGGGATCGACAAGTTGGATCTCCCTTTGGTGGATTGGGACACCCCAAAGAACTTAACAATTGAGGATGTGAGTTGCTACATCATTGATAACAGTCATAAATATTTTGAGAGGGTGTGTCCAAGGAGCACCCATAAGGGTCCGATCTTGCGGGGGTCTGTTTTGACCTCTAGAGCCACGAGACCAAGAAAGGACAAGGGGAAGGAGAAGAAAGACGTCCCACCCCAAGTTACTCCTTAAGGCCCACTCCCCATTTTCGAGAAAATTCATGATCAGATGGAGGCGTCCTGACTAACAGGCCAAAAAATAAGTGTCCAGCTCTCCTGCGGTCTCCTGGTGGCTCTAGTGGGATCTACTCGCCCAACATGATCCCCTTCACTAGAAGTTCTCATGAGTTAGCAAACAGAGGCTGAGGCACAGTCCACACATATTCTATATGTCGGGGCCCCATTGCAAAGAAAGAAGAAGCAGAGGGTAGACAATCACCCAAGCATAGACACGGGCCCTGACATGCCCAATGTTCCCCTGATGGAGGTCAGTTTGGACTCCCCCAAACTGGATGATCTTCTGAAGACCTCCCCTCTGCATGATGAATTTGATGACATCTTCAGGAAAGATGAGCTCATGAATCTACATGGGGAGATAGATAATGTGGTAGAAGAAATAGCCGTGCAAGAAGTGGAGATAATCCTTGATGAAGGGGAGACACCAGAAAAGGAAGTGGTCCCAGAATAAGGTGTCTGAGAGCCTGAAAAGGAGCTAGAACAAGAAGTAGCACAAAGGGATCCACAAGACATGGAGGAAACACCGGTTTAAGGGACTGAGATAGATTCAAGGCAAGAAAATGATGAGCATCTAACAACTGGGGAAACTGGACCTACGAGATCAACCGTACCCCCAACCATCACACTCCAAATGCCTTCAGTTACTCTGGGTGATCAAATTCCCTGGAGCACGAAATTCGGCGAGGTAGTCTCAGTGACCCAACAGCTAAAAATTGGCCAGACACCTCAGCCTCCTCCAGAAGATGTGCCCGTGGAGAAGGATGTCCCAATGAATGATGCTGGAGATGAACAACAACAACAACAACAACAAGAAGAAGATGAGAGGTCTAACCTTGATAATGTGGAAACTGAAACCATAGATGCTGAGAAGGATGGGGAAAACCCCAATGATACAAATAATGCTGGTACCGATGGAGATGGGGTCCCTAACACCATAGATGAAGATGCCACTAGAGAAGAAAATACTGAAACCCCCGAGGAACAAGAAAAGGAAAAAGAGTCTAATGCGGCCATGGATACCAGAGATACACCACCAGACTCCAAAGAAGGCCTTGATACTCATGCCTTAGCAAAAAATCTGCCCCAACTGCTACAATGGCTGGTGGAATCCAAAAAGAGAAAGGCCTTGATGCTAGTAGGCATTCCCCTATCATTGGCCAAGATGATGACCCAAAATGCAGAGGCTAAGAAGCCCAAAAAGGCCCATATTGTCCATACCCTCCAGACTGGTTTGGGAGGAAATACAGTTGCAGTGGTTGCAAACCCTCCCCCAGATATAGATGCAACGACAATAAGGGCCAAAGACTACACAATCATGGAAGTGCCTCTGGGGAGGAGAGATAAGAAGGGTGAGCTATACCTACTAAGAGAGGCAACCTGGATAGTTGAAGCTCGGTATAACAAACTAGCGTTGAAGTTAAAGGAGGAAAGAAAGAAAAATGAAAATCTCCTCAGACTTCTTGCAAAACTTACACATCCACTGGCCGATATCTGTCCAAAAGCCTCCACCTCCTGACCACCACTTCTGCAGGGTGACATAGATGCTCTTAGAGCCATGAAGAAGAAGGCACATGCTATAGATGGGTGGATCATAGAGCAGATCAAGGCCACAAGGCAATTCCTAGAAGTGTTACTCTCAGACCTTTACTTGATCAATAATCTCTTGGGCCAGGTAAACGGTGTCATCATCTTGTGGGAAGGAAACATAGAGAAATATGAAGAATGGAGGACCCAATTAGATGAATTCATTAACTCTAGAGAAGAGGCCATCACCAAGGCAAGAATTTTGGGAAAGGAATCCTTTGAATTCCTCTAGGCCCAATACTCCAGACTTGGCCTCAAGATTGAGGTAAGCAAGCAACTGGTTACGACCCTAATAGAGAAGGTCATGACAGTCTGGTATCCTTTGGACCTATATAAAGAATTCATTGGGAGGGTTTCACAAGTTGATCCATTCACCATCGGGACTTATGTCCTGGAGGACTACGTCCTCAGTAAATTTGATGAGCTGACGGAGTCCCGGTATTAGTCTGCCGGGGACTTCGACGAAGGAAAATTGTCAAGAATATCTAAAATGATGCTCCAGGATCATGACTCAGTGAAGTTAGTCAAAGAATTCTGGGATGAGGCCAGAGATATTAAAGAGAGGTTCATAATTATCTGCAACCAGTGGAATAGTATCAAAGATATAGATGGAGATGACATTAGCCAAATTTTGGAGGCTTTCAACAATAACAAGGGACAATAAAGTTCTCTGGACTCCGAAGGTTCTCACCCATAGGGTGCATTTTTGAACATTCATTATCCTTTGAGTGTAAGCTCCCAGGCTCTAGAATTTTGGATCCAAAGTTTTGTATTCATTTAGTGACCCGTGTCCAGGTTCCCAGGAGTCAACCGGTCATTATCTAGTAGTTAATAAAGGGGGTCAAAAGGTAGGTGATCCTGATAAGGCATGTCAGACACAGGGATGGCTGTGACAGGTGATTTTATCAAGGTGCCACTCCAACATTAACTACTTGGTGCATTGAAGATAGTGAGCTGCATTTCACATTAATGAGGCATGTAGCCTCAAAATCAGGGAAGATTGGATTTCTTCTATTCTTACGCCAATGCTTTTCTTGAGGCTAATTCTTCCATCCTTTCTTCTTGTCTTCTTCCTCTGTCTATCAAACCTCTACTTTTTTTGAGGTGACTGTAAGTGGTGCAGGTAGTACCGACCACCAGATATTATATTTTAATGTTGAGTGTACAATTAGACTAGGTTAGTTTTAGGGAAAACTATGTGTATAAATAATAAGTTCGACTTCATTTCAAGGGTCAAAAAAATTTATGTACACACCAGTGCTACTAGAACACTTTATTAATGAAGAAGAAAGAGTTTCTGGCAATGATGTTGTTGGTGTTCTGATCTTCGAGTTAGAAATTTCTCTTTTGTGATGTATGTGTCTAATGTTATTTTCTTTGATGTTTTGTTAGATTAGATGATCTCATTTCCCATTTCTATTGGATATGTATGAACTGATCATTCTGTATGCATTCAATATTTAGTGTAGTTCATTAGAGCATTATTGATGTTAAAAATATATTGCATGACTACGAGTAGAATAATGAACTCTTAAAATTGATCTATCTTTTGTTGTTTATTTGGTAAACTAATGCATGATTGCAGGAAACCCTGACCTACTAATGAAATCCCCAGAGAAGACGAGTTAAAAACAACTACCCCCCGAACAAAAATAGTCACTTGCCCAACTTAGCTAGCTGCACCATAGAGACCCGACACTTAGGTGCTTGAAGGCCCGAAGAATTTATTCCCCAAAAAAAATTTATAGGCAAAGTTGGTCGGTACCCCGGTACCTGGTGACAACTCTTCCTTTGTTGATGAGACCGGTCACAAAGTCCCGTCAACACTTTCATCATTAGTAAACAATATTTATTGTATTACCGACCATTTCTAATGTTCCTTCTTATGCAAGTAGTATTAATTCATAATATTTAAGTATTTACAATCATTCATAGAAACATTCATGAAAATAATAAACACATAACACAAGATATGATATCGTAGAAAACTCCTGTTAGGAAGTAAAAACTGTGGTGGGGATGGCACCCACAAAACTTCACTATTTGCAGAATGGAAGGGAGCCAGTAAAGGCTTACAATTGATCACTTCTAATGATATAGCTTGTTAGGAGTATTAAAGTGGAGACCTATTAAGATCTACTCTGTTAAGATCTTTAGCAACACTGATTTAAGTGTGCACCTGGTTAAGAGATTTACAATAGGACTGTTAGGTCCACCTTTCTTGAAAGGATTTCTTAAGTGTACTACATTGTTAGAATGAGTACAATATGTTTGACCTGACTACATGTAATCTATTATTGCTGATCACAGATCCATTAAAGCTCTCATAATATGAATATCACCTATAGTGATTGATTAATACCTTTTCTTTTCTCATCGGTAGCCTGTGTTCTGTTCTTGAAATTGAATTGATCCTTTTATGTCCTTCTGCATGAATTCTCTTGTCTAATCCTTAGATGCTCTCAGTGGATAAAATAATCATCGAACAACATGTTCACAATAGATTGAGCATCTATTTATACAAGTATTTGACCTATTCTAGAATCACACATTACAATGTTAACTCTTGATCCAAGGTATACAACTTGACCTTGATCCTTTAGTTTGCATGTTTTAAAACAGTTGAACTGATTAAAACAATAATAATTACATTTCTTTCTTCGCACATAATGGATTCAAAACAAATCAAGAAGCTAAATATAAAACTTCAGTGATTTATCTAACATGGAAAGTTAGATCCACTTTTTGCAGGATGTAATTGACTATCGGTTCTTGACCATCGGGTTGAACTGAAAGTCTGTCGGTGTTTATTTGTTGAACTGATCATTGGGTTCCTCTCTTTTTTGTTTCATCAGGTTTCACTGTTGGTTACTCATTGATTTCCCTTTTCCTTTTTGTCATCAGGTAACACTGAATAGTGTTTGTCGAGATGCTTTGTACTTGGCAGTATCGGGTAACCTTGGTGTCGAGTAGTGTTGTGCCCTGTCTGTCGGTGTAGTGTAGACCGATGGTGTAGATCATTTTTTTCCTTGTATATACTAATGGAAAAATATAATGACTTAAGTAATATTAGAAAGGTTGAATTGGTTGAGGCATGGAAGGCCAAAAAATTCAAGGTCAAAGATCCTACGAATAGCTAAAAGCTGATATAGACTATGGTTAATCATTATGATTTCTCCATGATGGGGAAATTCAAAAACTTATGGATAGGAGAGACTATATCTTTCATAGAAGTGAGCTAAGGAAGGCCAAGTCTAATTTGAAACCAACTAGAAGTTTGAATGACAACAAATCTGACATATAAGGATTTTTTACCGAATTCTACAAGAAAGGTAATGGAACCATGAGTGGGACAAGTGAAATCGTTGAAAGTTTTTATCATTACATTAGATCTATCATAGGAGTCTTGTTGGAGATGTCTTTTGTAAATATTTTCTTCATTTATAACATTCAACATGCAAGTAGGATCTATAATAATTACACAAAAGGGAATACCATTAATCTTGCAACAAAATAAAAAGGACCATTAAGTGCTTTAATAGTCTCGGTAGGATAAAATGTAATGTAAATCTTGGGTTCATGCTCAAGTTTACATTCAGATTGATCAATAAGTCTGAAAACATTGTGTAATATGGAAAATGGTGATCAATGGTAGACCACCAAATTCAACATAAATTAGGAATACAAAAATCCCTACAAAGTGAATTTGATTTTCACAGCCAAGAGAGTAAGGGTGCAAATTTGTGATCCACACAAAATGTAGGGGTGGAGGTTTTGTTTGGTGGATTCCTTTTGTGATGATAATGGAGGATGATATGCAAAATTGATAAATGAAAAGAGATAACGAATTCACCTTGAAATGAAAAGGAGAAGGCTAAATTTTTAGACCTAGAGTTGACTGTCACTATCCTATCAGAAACATAAACTATTCTAGATCTGGAACCCTGACACCTGTACCTTCCAGCTGTAAAAAATGCAGATTCTCAAGACAGTGCCAACCCAAGTCTCTCTTGTCCAAGAAATTATTCCTTGTATTAGAGGCAAAATAGTGGGTGGAATCTATATTAGACCTGTCATTGGTCTCGAAACTCTGAAAATCCAAATCCAAAGCTCCTACACATGTTCTTGCACATAGAAAAGAAAGGGGAAATTATTGTGGGGAGGGGATTCCCTTGGTCAAGCCCCTATATAGGAATTAAACTTGAAATGAAATAGATGTAATTGAAGAGTGCTAACATGTAGCAGAGATTAAATCTAAACAATGAAATGTATCATACCATGTAGATGTAATTGTCTCTAAATAATGTGATCAAGAGTGTTGATGCAATAGCTTTGACTCAACACAAAAAACAAAAAGGAAATAATGTAAGACAAAATCCCATGTAGTAGATGTTGTCAGTTGCATGAATGTTGAATGGAACAAGAGGAATAAAAAGAAGACTTGATGTAGAAATGTAGATCTCCTTCCTTGATGTCAAACTCCTTTGCTTGGCCTCCAATGGGGAAAAGAGCAAGATCTATGGAAGGAAATTCCTTGAGTGTTTGATGGTGAATTCCTTCAATGGATGTTTTCTTGCACTTGGATCTCTTGAATGTTTAATAGTTTTCTTAATAATGATTTCATGAAGATCATGATGTGAAAATGAGCGGAAGTGGTCTCCTTTTCTACACATTTTGGGGCTCAAATTTTGCAAGGTCGACCCAGATTAAGAACCTAGGAGACATAACCCCGCATAGGGCCCGAAGCCCACTAATTTAAAATTACCTAGGAAAAGTCTGACCTAAGTTTGCCTGGTATAGGAAAAGGCCGACCCAAGTTGGCCTTGTGTAGGCAAACTTTGTTAAAGTCAGCCCAAGACCTAGGGTTATGTACTGAAAGGGAAGTCTAAAAGCCTTATTTGTCGATAAATCAGGGCAACTTTCAAGATGTAAAATGCATGTAAAAGGAACTAAGAGGGAAATGAATTATGAATGGAGGGAAAATAGGAAAGTATGCATAGAACTTGGAGCCAACCTTAAGTTTAGAGAAGGAGGACCTATATTTGAAATAATTATGCATTTAAGTTCAATATGAGGTCCTACCATAAGGAACACACTAAAGTGGGCCCAAAATGATCCTAAAATAAGAACAATTTAAGTGATTACATTTTAGGATGGTACATTTAGCCCCCACTTTAGCGGGAGTATGAGACAAATGCATGCTCACGGTAAAGTAAGAGATAGAAGAAGGATAGAGAGAGATGATAGGAGAATCACAAAGAGGTAAGTAAACACTAAGTCCAAGGACATAATCCCCCTAACTAAGGATATTAAATCCACATACATGCATAAGGGCATGAAAACAAAGAAAAAGCAAAAGACAAAAGACACAGAAGGGAAAGAGACCTCGATCGGAAATGTCCCATACACTAATATCATGTTTGGAAAGCTATTGCAAGAGCATGAATGATAACACAAGAAGAAAAAGAGCATCACCAAAGACAATATCAAATCCATGGTCTAACCTACTAGAATAACCATGAGATAAAATAGAGAGAAATAAAGAATTGATAGTCTAGCAAATTGTGCTATGCTAGTCAATTTTTACCTTTTTACGCCCAAAGTGGCTTTGTTTTGCACACGGGGCAGATTTATTTTTGATAAAAAGTAGTAGCAAGAGGGTGTTGCCCCATGGTAAAATCACATCACACTAGATACATATTAACAACATATTAATTGTATACAAAGCACATAGTAGAGTTGTATAGAACAATAAGTCCACCCCTATCAAAAACTAGTTGAAGAATTTCAGAGCACCACCACCACTTATCATCAAAACCATAGTTACTATAGTCCAAAATAGAGTACTAAGAAAAAAAAACTATTATCTATATCGTGTCATGCAAGGATGTAATTAAATTTAATAGTCTTAGTCCTAAGGCTATAACAAAAAAATTAAAAACAACCCTTGGGTCTAATATAGTTTTCTAGATAACAACACATAAAAAATCAGTTGCCTTTCCACAACTGCTTCGACAACAGAATGTCTGCCCACTCCTCTTGAAGGAACTTGAAAAGCTTCTAAGAATCATCTTCCTTAACAAGGATACCTCCAACTACCTTCTTATAGAGTAGGCAAAGTGTGCTAGTGGAGGCGTGCATGAATTTGAGCGCTAATTTGCTAACATCTCTTAGATGATTGCTTAAACCCACCATTTCCTCTTTCAGTTGAGTAATCATCTTCTCCAGGTCAACAATTTAGTGTTTAAACTTACCCACCATGCCACTAGAGTCAACATTTATTTTCTTGGGCCCTTCCACAACAACATTGCCCAGGTTTAGTTTACTTTTAGTGCCCTCTTTACTACTAGACTCCACCGAGGTCTCCTCTCTTTTCACCATATTATTTATAGAATTTTTCCCCCTCACTTTAGCCATTATGTTAGAGTGGCGAGTCTGATACTGCTGGGTGTTAACCTCTCCCTCATAAACAAGATTAAGGACATTGTTTTTAGCCTTTTTTCTAGGGCAGATGTTAGGGGAATCTGGGATTCTTTCTCTTTTATTATCCCCCGGATAATCTGAGGTGGGGTAGGCTTTAGAAGAGTCAGGGCTCGTGGAAGTGTTTTTATCATAGTGTTTTCCCACCAACCCAGATAGAGGAGGGAGGACGCCATGATCCTGGGATGAAGAAGGTGAGAGGCTGGGTTGCTTTTGTGTGACAGGTAGCACAAAAATATTAGGGTGGAGGAAAAAGGGCAAGGCAAAAGTTGTAGAGCCAAAGAATTAACCCCCAGTGGAGGATGACAAACATTTTTCCCAATGCCTTAGCTGACCCAAAATAACCAACATTACTTTCTATAGAGTGGAGTAAAAATAAAGGGATAGAAATTAAATCCTTGTGCCTAATATGATTCAGGAATGGAAGATGACAGTAGTAAAAATACCATACCAACCTTCCAGAGTGAAATACTTGATGATGATCTTGCACATCTTTGGCCATAATTTTGGGAGGTCTTTCACACTATAGCCACCTTTCTTGTGGAGAGTTTTCTCATCAGGGCCACTGAAGAACTTATCCAAACCCACCTAGTCAGGGGTTCTACTGACCTTCTTCCATTTACGACTAGTCGTGGGGAGCCCAGTAGCTTTTCTAATGATATCCTCATTGATTTTGAATGTGAAGCCATTCATGGGGTGACTTTGTTTTGTGCATAAGGAAACTTTGTTTTGTGCATGGAGTAGCTGTGGGGGGATCGGTCTTATGGAAACCATCATCTCCATATAATTTCATGTCTAGGGATCAGCCTTATGGAAATTCTGTGTGAATCCATATTCAGGGATTAATCTTTGAAATTCCAAATGAATCCTTGTCTAGGGATTAGCCTTAGAAATTTTGTATGAATCCATTTTCAAGGATTAGTCTTTATGGAAAAATCCATGTGAATCCACAAAAGTTGGTCAGTTTATGGATCAAAGAAATAAAAATTGCATGTAATGTACAAGGGAGGTTATATGTATTCCCCCTCCTTATGATGGAAACATAGGAGACATCATAAGGAAGAAAATCAAGGATACCTACTTCAAATAAAAAAGGAGATATCCTTAAAACAAAAATGTATGCCATGAACTTAGCTAAGAGCATTGATTCTTATGAGCTAAGAAAATAGATAATCGTGATGGATATTCTGCCTATGGGAAGAGATCCTTGAAAGGAAGAGATATTGTCTACCAAAAATATACCTTCAAGAGGAATTATTGGACAAAGATAGAAGCTTCAAGACAAAGAGGGGGAGGAGAAAAATAATGCCCCTATTTAGCCCCCTATCACTAGGTGAAATAGGGATTCTTGATGAAGGATGACATACTTTGAAACTCATAGTGAGGGAAGTTGTTTATAATGAACATAGTTTTTCAAATAAAGAAAAGGTTGTGATCAAGGATACACACCTCTTGTATAAGAGAGAATCCTAAATCAAAATGAACAATTATTTATAAGAAAATAATGTCAAATGATAAACAAATGCCACCATTCTAAGGAAAGTAGATCCTTAGAGAAGAGAAAAATAATAATCTACAAGCAATCTTTCCCCCCAAGTGTGAAGGCAAGATAAAATATATAATAGACTCTTAATTATAGCTAGTTCATAATATATATGCAATTCCAAGAAAATATATGTATTATGATAGAAAAGATATCACATAGAAATGAAACAAACAATCAAGGAAAGAAAGGAAAGGATGAGTAAGATTATTAAATTATAGACATGTCGTTTAAGGCATGGAAATTATTGTTAAGAAAAGATGTTAGTATCTTTCATGAAACAAAGAATCACATTCCAATAAGAATGTACCATCATAAAATAATAGTAAATCCAAGAAGATGAGGGAGAGGAAAAAGAATAAGGATGTCACCTTATGTCTACTTAGTGGTCAACACAATTATACAAGATATGCACTTCCAAGTAAGGAATAAATCATAATGAGGATACCAATATAATTAAGGAGAAAGATACTAAACAACAATATTATACATGGGAGGACATTAAAGTATAAAAGATAAGAAAACAAAAAGATATGAACATAAAAAGATAATGGATCCCAAAAAAGGAGAGAAGAAGAGAAATCCAATATGTGACCTAAGTGATAGATCTTTAATAATATGTACCTTCAAGAAAGCATAAGATTGTAACTCAGGATGAGAATCCTTATGTAAAACAATAAATCCTTGCAAGAAAGCATGTAATACTATAAAAGATGAAAGATAAAAATAGATATTGGATGCAAGAAAAATAAAGACAAGAAAGAAGGGGAGATGCATTTAAGCTCCCTAAATGGTTTCTCATGAATAAACAATATGTGCTTGCAAGAAAACATAAGGTTGCAACTCAGGATGTCAATATCCTTATGTAAAACAAGAAATGCATGCCAAAAAGGATGTCATTATATAAAATAAACATTCCAATGAAGGGAGAAAATGGATCCATAAAAGAAGGAACAAACAATGATCCCTTTCCCCCAGCTTAGAGAGAAAGAGAGAGAATCCTATTATGATGCCCTTAGTGCTCATTGTGCAAAGAATGTTGCATAATGGAGAGAAACATAATAGGAGATGGATGACTAAGGTATATGAAAAAAATATGATATTTGGTGTTAAAATAAGTAGACATCTATCGATTAATTCTTGAAAAAAAATTCTAAACTCAACACAATCACAAAGAGAATGTGTATTAGAGTAATGAAAGAAACATGAAAATTCACCATTGTAAGTATGGAGATTTTGACAGAATCTATAAGGAAATATTATCCTAGAATGATAATTTATATCTAGATAGATTCTCCTAGCCAAATTTGCATGGTCATCATAAGGTGAAGGATCATGAGATGGTGTGGGAGAGAGGACATTAAGAGGTGATTGTGGTTGAGAGAAAATGTTGGCTTGATGCACATGATATCCTTGAGGAGGATTAGGATAAGATTTAGGGCTATGGTCACTAAATCCTTGATTATATTGGATAGTATTTGATGTAGGTTCTTGAGGTTTAAGAGTGGGAGAAAGAGAAGTAGGAACATCACCATCCTTACTATATTGACATTGAGGAGAAGAAGAAGAAGGATTATTCCCTATTTTTTGAGAGAAATCATCTAGGAAATGGATAAAATCCACATCATGAATAATGCTTTGAATATTTTGATAATGATAAAAAACATTAGTTTCCATAGGATGAGTTTTATTTTGAGGAATAAGATTGGGAAGATTAGCATAAGGTTTATTAACAAAGGCCCTTATGCTATCTATGTATTGCATGCATCTAGTTAAAATGTAAAGAAGAAACACACATGAAACATTGATAACATTTTTGAAATATGCATTATAATGAAGAGATATACGTGTGTTGGTAAATAGATTTGTCCTTTCTTACTTCTTCGGAATATGACTCTTAGTGCCCAAATTATGAACAATATCTGATTACAACAGTTGAAAAGCCATTCTCTGATTACTGGCTTTTCTCTGAATTGGTAGGTACAGCTCCCTTTTGAAATGATATGCAATGA
>MU226318.1:541760-588104 GCA_018584345.1 Thuja plicata
TAGCTCTTCCCTGAATATCCCACAACACATCCTACTGAGGTTTACTCACATCCTCGCCACACAAGAATGAAACATCCTTTCTTTCCTAATGTAACTTAGACTAAGAGAAAGAACCATCTAACTAACTAGAACAAAAAATAATTGACATAAAACACCTTCAATTGTCTCTGCAACATCAAGCATTCCACACCAAAAATTTGCCGACTTTTCATTAATCTTACAACTTCATACATATAGAGCCAGGGGATGACCGTTACAAAGGAAGTTTAATTGATTCATCTCCCTCTAACTGACAGATGGACAGAAACCACTTCTGTCACCAACTAATTGTAGGGGAAAAGTAATGGAAAAGAACAGGGGAAATTAAATCGTTTGGCCTCCTTTCCTTTTTCCATCTTTGTTTGGTAAGCTTTAGCAGCTCTGTTCGTGCCACTTGCAGAAGCATCAATCAAACTGTGACACTTCAATTTGAATCTTTCATCTTCTCTTCAATGACATCTGTCGAGTCCAATCCATTGGGCTTCGGGGTCAAATAACTGCTTATGTTTTTCACATGTTTGATGCTATTCGGTTTTGATTTCAACCTCAAATGGTATCGAGAATCCTCATCTTTACCTTGAACTCGGGCCTTTAATGCAATTGGTGGAAAATCCCAAACTGAATGCTTCCGGTGGAAAATACCAAATCTTCTTCTCCATTGTGAGAAATGGGAAAAGAACTTCTCCTCGCGGAAATTTGCAACTTTGCTTCTCTTCGCGAAAAATGAGACTGGAGCTTCTCCTTGGCAGAAAATTGGAAAAGGGGTTCTCCACTTAAAGCACATGCTTTATTTGATCTCTTAAAACAATAATATTCCCTTTTAATACATTGGGCCCACCTTACTATAACTAAGCTTGTGAAAAATCACCAAAGAGGTGCGAAACCCGCACAGTGCAAAGTTCTTCTTTGCGGAAAACCACTTGAGAGGTGCGATTCCCGCAAAGTGTAAAGTTCTTCTTTGCGGAAAATCACTTGAGAGGTGCGATTCCCGCAAAGTGCAAAGTTCCTCTTTGCGGAAAATCACTTTCTTAGGTAGAATTCCGCCATGGAGAAGATGATTTCTGAAATCCCACCGAGCTCGTTCTCGCTCATTTCTTAACCAAATTGCTCGCCGTTTGTTGCATTAGGATCGTTGAGAACTATAGAATCAATCCATACCAGTCTTCGATCTCTGCCTGAGAAAGAAAATCGATTGGAGCACAAGTCTTTGCCAGGTTGGGATCTACAACCTACCCAAATATGAAAAGACCTCAGAACAACCCGCCCGATTAAGAGAAGGAAAGGCAATGACAGGGAAACTTGACAAAGATAGCCTACCTAAGAAAGACTTAGACCTAGACTCAGACTGACCAGACTGACCAGACATGACTCCAAAATCCTCCACTTTGACAGCATGGGTACAGGATGAAAAGTGGGGCAACAACTAGCTCCGACTGGGGACCTAGGTAGATTGTACCCAAGTGAGGGACTCAGTATCTCTGGTTTCGCAAGGAATAACAAAAGGCGGCAACGTAGGAACACCAACAAAAGAAAGCAAAATAGGAAAGAAACAAAAGCAAGGGAAAGGAAACTAACCTAAGGAACGCAAAGCAATAGAATAAAACTATGGTAAATTACAGGGGTTACCTGTTTTCAATCTGCAATTTGATAAAGCTTCAAATCCTGACCGTTGAAGGTCAGTGGTAACACTTCACCATCTTGATACGCCAGTTTGAAAGAGTTGTTATCAAATGCCTGGTGGATTATGAATGGGCCTTTCCATAGGGAATCAAACTTCTTATGCATCCCTTTGGGAGCGCTTCGCTTATCCCACAATAACACACTATCGCCCACCATGAATCTTCATGGTCTTGCCTTTCTGTCAAATAGCTTCTTCACTCGTAGTTGATGCTAAGTGATGTGATCTACTATCTCCGCTCTCTCCTCTTCTAGTTTTGTCAGATACAAGATCCTCTTCTCTAATCCATCTCTAAACGTACCATCTTCGATCACCTTTCTGAGCTTGTTGGTAGCCAATTCCAGAGGTAATGGAAGGCTCGCTTCAGTGCCATAAACCAACTCAAAAGGTGATACACCAATTGCCCTCTTTGGCGTCACCCTGTCTGCCCATAATGCTTCATGCAGCTTTTTATGCCAGCTTCTTTGATTATCTTCCACCAGCTTCTTAATAATATTCACCAAATTCTTATTGCTGGATTCGGCCTAGCCGTTTCCCTGTGGGAAGTAGTCCGAAGAATGGCTAACAGTGATGCCATATTCGAAGAAAAAACTGGTAATCTCAACTGATGAAAAGTAAGCTGCATTGTCCATCACTAATTTATTCGGGACACCAAACCTAACCAGTATATTTTCTTTAATAAATTCACATACCACTTTTGAAGTTGTTTTCTTCGTTGCCTTAGCTTCCACCCACTTGGTGAAATAATCAGTGGCAGTTATTATGTACTGGTGACCAGCGCTGGAAGCTGGATTAATTGGGCCGATGAAATCAAGACCCCACTATTGAAAAGGCTCCTCTATCACCACAGGCTTCAACGAGAGAGAAGCTAATTGAGGACGCCCTAAAAACATCTTGCATTTCTTGCATTTTGCTACCCAGGAATAGGCGTCCTTGAACATTCCAGGCCAGTAGTAACATTATCTTAAAATTTTGAAAGCTGTAACTGAAGACGAGAAATGTCCTCCACAAGCTTCATCGTGAAAAGTCTTCAGCAGCTTCTCTTGTTGTTGTTTATCTACACATCTGAGGAAAGTACCATCAATCGCCTTTTTAAACAATTTATCATCCCAAATTATGAATTTAGCAGCTTTTAACTTTAGCTCTCTTCTTTGTTTCGCCGTCAGGCCGTCTGGGCATTCTCCGTATGTGAGGAAGTAAACAATATCTTTGAACCATGCATCTTGAGTCCCATGGCCAAGACCAACTACTTTTCTTTAGATTCCTCTGTTTCTTCCACGATCTTGTTTTCCGCGATTGCTCTGCATAAATCATTTCCCCTTACCAGTTTAGTGGGCTTAATTTCAATGTCGTATTCCTACGTCTTTGCTATCCAAACTCCTTGAGCATTGCAACCCACTTCTTGCTGTGTCAACACACTTTTCACTTCTACGTCTGGGACATACACCACATAATGCGAATGCAAGATGTAGAACCAGAAGTTTTTCAATGCTTTAACTACCGCAAAAGCATGTTTCTCAATTTGAGTGTATCTTAATTCATGATTCTTTAAGGGAGCACTCATGAAAGCTATAGGGGCCTGGACTCCTTCATCATTATTTTGCATGAGTATAGCTAACAGAGTGTGTTCGGAAGTGTAATAGTAGATGATGAAATCCCGCTCATAATTTGGATGACTCAACACCAGAGCATTAGCAATAGCATCCTTGATGTTCTGGAAATCCTGTTTCCCTGGTTCGCTCCATTTAAAATTTGCATTGCCTTTCATCATATCTACAATGCACTGGTTATCTCTGCAAAATCTGGTACAAATCTTCTGAGAAAATTGACTTGTCCAAAAAATGACTTCACTCCTGTTCTATTCAGTGGCAAACTCAGCCTTCGAATAGCCTCAACTCGTTCTGGGTCGATCCTGATTCCTTCTTGGAAGACTATGTGACCGAGGAGCTTTCCTTCTGTTACACAGAACACAGATTTCTTTGGGTTGAGGGAGATTCCATGATCTTGGCATCTTTGCAAGACCTTCCTCAAGTCTTCTATGTGGTCTTTCTTTTCTTCGAAAATGTGGTGAGATCATCCAGATATATCCCCATGATCCGATCCTTCAGATCAGCAAATGTTTTGCTCATGCATCTTTGAAAATTAGCACCTGCATTTATCAGACTGAAAGGCATCTTGTGGTATGCGAACGTACCCCAGGGGGTTGTGAATGCCGTCTTGTGCTGATCTTTCTCCTCCACTTCAATCTGGTTATATCCCGAGAATCCATCGAGCATGGACATCATCTCAGACCCAGCCACTATTTGCAGTAAATAATCCATATTGGGAAGGGCAAAATTCTCTTTAAGAGACACCTGATTTAGATTTTGGAAATCAACACAAATTCTGATTTCTCCGTTCTTTTTCCGAACAGGCACTATATTAGCTAGCCAAGTAGAGTGATGGATTGGGTAGATAATTTGAGCCTTCAACATCTTGTCTACTTCTCAGAAAATGGCATCTGCTATCTTGGGGTTGTAATTCCTCTATTTCTAGCGAAAGGGGATGACATTTGGCTTCAGAGGAATCTGATGTTTCACTTTTCCACCTCTATAACTTTTCAAGTCTTCGTAGCTACAGGCGAAAACATCCTTGTACTCTAGGAAGAGTTTCTTGGCGGCTTCCTTCTCTTCAGATGAACAACATTTGCCAATGTTGATCATCTTGGGGTTGTCCAGATCACCGATGTTCACCCCTTCATATTCACCAGTAGTGGGTCCTTTTTTCATCCTCTTCTGCTTTATATAAGCATCATGTCTATCAAACAGCTTTTCCAAAGATACAAAATAAGGCGGGATAATATTACCTGGTAGTTGAATTGCTTCACCTTGCTTTTCTGGTGATTCATGGCTGGAATCCTCTTTATCTCCTTCATTCACATGATGTTCAGAAGTGGTTTTGTCGCTTTCCAAGAACAACTGTAGGCTCTTGTCATCTTCAAAAACCTACTATGAATCCATATTGTTTGGAATAGAAGCTTTGTAAACAACCTTGATCTGATACTTCTTGTCTTTAAACTCTGGATGAGGCAATAGTAGAGAAGCCAAAACTGCCAGAGAGTCATCCTTGGAATTCAACTCTCTTGGTATCGCTTCAATGGAGAAGGCATCCAGACTTTCTATTTCGTCCCAGACCCTGTTTCTGTAATTCTTCAATCTGTGGTTCTTGACAGAATATTGTTTTCTAACCTGTTTCACAATGAGCTCTGCGTCGCCTCTAGCCTTCAGCAATTTTACTCCTTTTTTTTTTGCTGATGCAATTCCAAGTAACAGAGCCTCATATTCGGCGGTGTTGTTGGTATTCCCGAATTCCAATTTAAAGGCCATAGGATTAGGTTCCCCTTGAGGAGGGATCAACACGACACCCGCACTAGATCCTGATGACGAACAACTTCCATCAAATTCCAGGGTCCATACACCGGTAAAGTTGCTCCCTTCACATGAAGCTCTTTCATCTGGACTTTCACTTCTTTCTTCATTCAGGGTTTCTTCAGTGAACAACATGTAATTGCCAAATTCCATCTCTTGGTAGAGTATCTGAGCTTTGGGATCATCAGATTTTAGGACGGTGAATTTAGCTTTTTCTTCAGGCTCTAATTTAACTTTCTTGTTCCCAATCGGTATCATAGCCTAAGACCAGTCTAACTTTATCTCCCCTCCTAAATCTCTACAAAAACTTCTACTTAGGAGGAGACCATAGCTTGCCGGGATGTCTGCCACTAGGATAGTCAATAAGAGCTTCTTTTCGGGGTGAGAGGCCAAAGCAACCTGGGCATCTTTTATTTGTCCTAGCAAGGAGACATGTTTAGCATCCATTGAATAACATCTCCCATGTACTTATATAAGGCTAAGACCTAAGGCTTTGGCCACTGAATGGGGCATGACATTGTCCGACGCTCCAGAGTCTATTATGCAGTTACTTAGTTTACAACCGTTGATATACAATGAAACATAGAAGGGGTCGGGTTTCTGACCAGGAGAAGTTGCTAACATAGTACATTCATCTTGATGAAACAAATTAGCTGTCAATGTTTCCCCTTCTTTTTCTACGGTCACATTGTGGTTCAAGTTTGAGACATCCCCCTTACATCTCTCCACTAGTTTTTTCAATTCAAAAGGATGTGAAGCTAAATAATCTATAGGGGAAATCTGAATTTTCGATTCTTCACAAAATTGGATAAAATCAAAAGGTGCTTTATCCTTACCCGTTTGAGAATTTGAGGCTCCTTGATCAGCATGGGCATTGCTCGTGGAAGGAATAGAGTCACCTTTGAGAGGTTGGCTCGAGGACTGGTTCTTCAACTTGTGTCCCCGGGTGAGTACTTGATACAAAGTCCCATCAATGGTAGCATAGCATTCACCTTTGATTTCAGAGTTAGATTTATACTCCACAAATAAATTTTCAGAGTCGCCATTGGAGTATGTATCCAAATCTGCACAATGAGCTGCTACAGTCAGCTCATTGGTGGCCAACAACTACATCATACGGGCGGTCTCTGGGCAGTTCTCACCGTCATGATCTGTAGTCAAATGAAAAATGCACATGTTCCCTTTCTTGGGTGCTACCTCGATCTGCAATCTCAGCTGGGTGTCTATAAGCTACAGGAACTTATTGTCTGCACCTCTTCCCCGCACATTCTAAAAATTCCGCTGATAAGAGTTGTTGAAACCCGGTAATTGCTTCTTCATCGCGACCAACTCATTTGACAACTTCTGAAGCATCTCATCAGATGACATAGTATTGCTGGAGCTTCCTTTGGTTTGAATCTCCCTTTTCCACTTTCCCGCGGAGATCAAGTCATCTTCGCACTCAATGGCTCTTCTTTGTGCATCTGCTAAATCAGCAGGGCGTGCTCGTCTTAAGTCATAATTTACATCCGGAGGCATCGCGCTTATGAAGAACATTTTTAGATTACCGGAAGTAGGCCTAGCAGTAGCAGGGATTCTACTGGTAATTTTGTTGAAACTGGCTACAAAATCTCTCATACTCATGTGAGGTTTCTTCTTGATGGACGCCAGTTGCGTTACTAGAGCATGCTCATCTTCTGCAGTCTTAAATTGGGCTTCGAACGCCATTCTCATCATGTTCCAGCTAGTGATAGAGCCATCATCCAGATGGTAGAACCAATCTGCAACACTCTCTATTAGAGTCTCAATGAATAATCTCACTGCAACGTCCTCATGTGCCACCCCCAAGATAGTAGTGGCTGCAAAGAATGCTTTAATATGTTCATCCGGGGTGACCTATCTGTCACCGGAAAACTTAGGGAAATTCTTCCTCGAGCCTGCAAGAAGCGGATGATAAGCCGCTAACGCTAAAGGTCCAACTGCTGTAGCCCATGGAGTAGCCATGACAGCCCTTGCACTATGTGGTGGAAAATTAACAACCGAGGGAGTATTGATACCGTGAAGAGTCAATACCTGGCAAGTGCTTTGTGAAGCGATTTGATTCCTAACATGGGAAGCCGGTCTACTCTGACTCTTCTTTCCTCCTCTTGTTTTAGGAACCTCTAGGATGGGAAAACCAAGCTCTTCTAGCTTGTCAAACGTAGGATCTTGCCCACCCTTTTCTCTGGTACTCCTGAGGAAATTTGTGTGTTCCAGGGTGCTGATAAGAGTTTACTGCTGGGCTTCTCTTCATGCTTTCCTTTCTGCTCTCTGGATATTCCTCTTTTGAATAGCTCTTTCTGAAGCTTTTTCCCTTCTTTCTTCTTCCTCTAATACCTGGCTCGCATTTCTGTAATGCTCAGCGTTCCTCCTATACCTCCAAACAAATGTATTGAGAGACGAGCTTATGTCTTCTTGATTGTCTTGGAAACCAAGGTTTGGTTGGAGCATTGGAAAGATATTCTCATGAGGGAGTACCATTTGTCCTCATGATACGATGTATTGATCTAGAGACTATTCAAGTCCCCAGCGGAGTCACCAAAAATCTGTTGGTAAACAGATTTGTCCTTTCTTACTTCTTTGGAATATGACTCTTAGTGCCCAAATTATGAACAATATCTGATTACAACAGTTGAAAAGTCGTTCTCTGATTACTGGCTTTTCTCTGAATTGGTAGGTACAGCTCCCTTTTGAAATGATATGCAATGAATTATGTCTTGATCCTAAAACTAACATAGGATATGCTCTTAACCTGAGAGCAGAAGAGGCAAACCGAATTAAGCCTAAACAGAACTTAATCCAGGCAAGGAGAGATTTCTAATCTATGGACCAAGCTGTAGAACTCACACATCCTATGAATTCATACACTCAGTACTAACTAATCTACAACAACTATTAGCAGAGAGATAAATGAAATGAAAACTTCTAATGAATCCTTCTCCGAATATCCCACAACACATCCTACTGAGGTTCATTCACATCTTCAAAACAAAGGAATGAAACATCCTTTCCTTCCTACTGCAATTCAGATTAAGAAAAAGAATCATACACTAACAACTTCTACCTATCTCTTCCCTGAATATCCCACAGCACATCCTACTGAGGTTTACTCACATCCTTGCCACACAAGAATGAAACATCCTTTCTTTCCTAATGTAACTTAGACTAAGAGAAAGAACCATCTAACTAACTGGAACAGAAAATAATTGACATAAAACACCTTCAATTGTCTCTACAACATCAAGCATTCCACACCAAAAATTTGCCACCTTTCATTAATCTTACAACTTCATACATATAGAGCCAGGGAATGACTGTTACAAAGGAAGTTTAATCGATTCATCTCCCTCTAACTGATAGATGGCCAGAAACCACTTCTGTTGCCAACTAATTGCAGGGGAAAAGAAACAGAAAAGAATAGGGGAAGTTAAATCTATTGGCCTCCTTTCCTTTTTCCATCTTTGTCTGGTAAGCTTTAGCAGCTCTATTCGTGCCACTTGCAGAAGCATCAATCAAACTGTGACACTTCAATTTGAATCTTTCATCTTCTCTTCAATGACATCTGTCGAGTCCAATCCATTGGGCTTCAGGGTCAAATAACTGCTTGTGTTTTTCACATGTTTGATGCTATTCAGTTTCGATTTCAACCTCAAATGGTATCGAGAATCCTCATCTTTACCTTGAACTCAGGCCTTTAATGCAATTGGCAGAAAATCCCAAACTGAATGCTTCCGACAGAAAATACCAAATCTGCTTCTCCATTGCGGGAAATGGGAAAAGAGCTTCTCCTCGCGGAAATTTGCAACTTCGCTTCTCTTCGCGGAAAATGAGACTGGAGCTTCTCCTTGGCAGAAAATTGGAAAAGGGGTTCTCCACTTAAAGCACATGCTTTATTTTATCTCTTAAAACAATAATATTCCCTTTTAATACATTGGGCCCACCTTACTATAACTAAGCTTGTGGAAAATCACCAAAGAGGTGCAAAACCCGCACAGTGCAAAGTTCTTCTTTGCGGAAAACCACTTGAGAGGTGCGATTCCCACAAAGTGCAAAGTTCTTCTTTGCGGAAAATCACTTGAGAGGTATGATTCCCGCAAAGTGCAAAGTTCCTCTTTGCGGAAAATCACTTTCTTAGGCAGAATTCCGCCATGGAGAAGATGATTTCTGAAATCCTGCCGAGCTCGTTCTCGCTCATTTCTTAACCAAATTGCTCGCCGTTTGTTGCATTAGGATCGTTGAGAACTATAGAATCAATCCATACCAGTCTTTGATCTCTGCCTGAGAAAGAACATCGATTGGAGGACAAGTCTTTGCCGGGTTGGGATCTACAACCTACCCAAATATGAAAAGACCTCAGAACAACCCGCCCGGTTAAGAGAAGGAAAGGCAATGACAGGGAAACCTGACAAAGATAGCCTACCTAAGAAAGACTTAGACCTAGACTCAGACTGACCAGACTGACCAGACATGACTCCAAAATCCTCCACTTTGACAGCATGGGTACAGGATGAAAAGTGGGGCAACAACATGTTAACCTCATTATGCTATATGCAAGAATAACATGAAAGAATAAAAATTTAACAAAATTCAACATGATTTGTTTCACTCCATGTCTTTGATAAAGAGAAGTAAGAATAAAGGTAATGACATAAGTAATTGCACGCCAATCCAATTTAGAGAGTTCCATGTTAACCACACAAAACTAGATCTCAAAATAGGAAACTAGTAAAGATGGGATCTAATATGATGCCAAAGAAAGACAAATAAATGCACACAAAGAAGATATAACTACCAAATTAGAAAATATAATGCATGAAAGCGGTGAGTTCGCCAAAATGTAATAGTGGACCTACAATGTGATAAAGTTATGAATGCAAACAAGGAGATCTAGACACCAAACCACAATAGGGATGTAATGTTTCGGGTTCACCAAAATATAATATGGAAAATGGTGATCAATGATAGACTACCAAATTCAATATACATTCATAATATCAAAATCTCTACAAGGTGAATCTAATTCACACAACTAAGAGAGTAAGGGCGCAAATTCATGATCTACACAAAATGTAGGGGTGGAGGTTTGGTTTTGTGGATTCCTTTTGTGATGATAATGAAGGATGATATGTAAAACTAATAAATGAAAAGAGAGAATGAATTCACCTTTAAATGAGAAGGAGATGACCAAATTTTCAGATCTGGAGTTGACTGTCACTACGTTGTCAGAAACATAAACTATTATGGATTTGGAACCCTGGTACTTATATCTTTTAGCTGTGAAAAATGAATATTCTTAGGACAATTCCAACCCAAGTCGGCATTTTCCAAGAAAGTTGGCCTTGTCCTGGAGGCAAAAAGTGGGTAGAATCTATATCAGACCTGTCACTGGTTGTGAAAATCCAAATCTGAAGCTCTGACACATGTTCTTGCACACATAAAAGAAAGGAGAAATTGTTGTGCGGAGGGGATTTCCTTGGTTAATCCCCTATATAGGAATTAACCTTGAAATTAAATAGATGTAATTGAAAGAATGATGACATGTAGTAGAGATTAGATCTAAACAATGGAATATATCATACCATGTAGAAGCAATTGTCTCTAAATGTGTGATTAAGAATGTTGTTGCAATAGCTTTTACTAAACAAAAAAACCAAAAGGAAATTATGTAAGACAAAACCTCATGAAGTAGATGTTTTAAATCACCTCAATGTTGAATAGAACATGAGGAATAAAGGGAAGCCTTGATGTAGAAATGTAGATCTCCTTTTTTTTTTTCAAACTCCTTTGCTTGGCCTCCAATGGGGAAATGAGAAAGATTTATGGAAGGAAATACCTTGAGTGTTTGATGATGAATGCCTTCAATGGATGTTTTCTCGCACTTAGGTCTCTTGAATGCGCAATAGTTTTCTCAATAATTCTTGCATGAAGATCATGATATGAAAATGAGAGAAAGATGTCTCCTTTTATACACATTTCAGGGCTCAAATTTTGCAAGGCTGACCCTGATTAAGAACTTAAGAGAAATAAACCCACATAGGGCCTGTAGCCCACTAATTAAAAATTCCCTAGGAAAAGGCCGACCTGAGTCGGCCTAGCCCAGGAAAAGGTTGGCCTAAGTCGGTCTTGTCCAGGAAAATGATTTTAAAGCCAACCCAAGGCTTAGGGTTGTGTGTTGAAAGGGAAGTTTGAAAGCCTTATTTGTTAGGAAATCAGGGCAAATTCTAAGATGTAAAATGCATGTAAAATGACCTAAGAGGGAAATTAATTATGAATGGGGGAAATGGGAGACTATGCGTAAAACTTAGAGCCAACCTAAATTTTAGAGGAGGAGGACCTATATCTGAATTAATTATGAATTTAATCTCAATATGAGGTCCTACCATAAGGAACACACTAAAGAGGGCCCAAAATGATCCTAAAATACGCACAAGTTATGTGCTTACATTTTAGGATGGTACACATTTTTGGCCTCGGTACACTCAACATCATAGTTCATAGTGGTATGAGGGTCAACAATAGTGGTTGAAGAAGAAGGTAAGGAATGGATATAATCAATCATATTGGTAGAATGAGAAGGTAAGGGATTGGTATATATTTGCAAGTTTTAACTTGGATGGGAAACAAAAAAAAATTCCTTGAGCATTAAGACCCTCAATAGATATAACATTAGAATCATTGAGGTCTTGAATAATGGATTCATATGAAAAAAATTCCCAGTATCATGATCAAGTTGATGATGGTATTGGAAAAAATATTCGGGTTCAAAGGATTTGTATGATTTTTTTGAAGGATCAATTGGTTTAATTGGAGAAAGTGTTAAAATGTTAGCATTAATCAAATTTAGCATCACATTATGCAAAGATTAAAAAATGGGTATAAAATTACGAGAAGGTATAAAAAGAGATGAAAAAGGAGCCACACCTTTAGATGCTACTACTTGTTGCACATCAATATTATTTGATGAATTGTTGATCTTGATGAAGCCTTTAGGTTTTTAAAACTTTTAGAATGACTGGGATGCAACATCACTCTTATCAATCAGAGCCATTGGAGTAGTGCTTGTTAGAACTATAGAAACAAAAAAATAAGATGGGGGAGAGTCATTTGTCTTCAAAATAAAACTTAAAAACCCTTATATCTGATTTAACAAATTTAAACATACACGCATAGATCAGAAACACATCCACAACGCTTGACACCAAAAAATTTATCGTGGAAACCATGTTAAGGTAAAAACTACGATGGAGAAACCCGCAATACAAAATATACCTTGTTATAATTATAACACATATTAAAAATGGGAATGCACATGCATTCATGCACACTAATTAGAGCCCACTTCTCAAATACAAAAGGGTTACAACCCTGAGGAATGCTTACTACCTTACAAGATCAACTACAATGATCGGTCTAAAGTTTTTGAAATGGATTATGGTATCTACCCTCTTAGGTTAGTTCTAATGAAGTACAATTTAGATCTCTATAAATTTTTTCTCTATCATTGACAAATGAGTGATTACACCCTCAATAGATCTGGCACTTTCTTTCCAAGCAATCGCACACATTCATAACACAATTTTTTTCCCTAAATATATGTAATTTATCAACCTTGAAAAATAAACAAGGTTGGCTCAACCCCAATTTCAAAATAAAAATTCATGCTCCAAAAATGACAATTCAAATTTATGTTTGACTTCCAAAACATATCAAGGACCCTTATCATCAACCTCAAACACATAACACGGTCCACAAATCACACCTCAAACTTACACAAAATGTTTTACTAATCAAGTCGGCCAAGAACATAAATAAAATTACCACCGACTAAAAAATCCTCCAAATCCAATCACCACAATTGATTTGGACCACCAACTCAGAAAATACACAACCCAAGAACATCCATAGGTACCATTAATAACACATAAACATCCAAAATCACCCAAATCATTGGATTCACCAGCATCTCTCCCGCTGGACCTCAAGAACACTGCCCCCATCCATTGATATGGCTGAAAAATTCTCACCAAACCTTTGGACCACAAACCATTTGAATTGAAAACACATCATAATGTCCCAATCACACTACATATGTCCAAAACCAACAATTTGACCATACAAATTAATTCTCACCACACTTCAACAATACTGTCAATATAGGCAAACAATGTCAGAACCAGTCACCATATCTTAGACATGACCTTAATTCATCATGTAGACCTCTATAACTTGTCATGCATCATCTATAGACTATCTTCAACATATCTATAATGTCTACAACCACTGATCTTCACTTCTTGACATCCACAACATCACACTTATCATACTGCACCACTTCCATATCAAACCACCAATATGTTGACATCAATGGAAACACATACAACTTGTCAACAATATCCCCCTTTGGAATTGATGGAAACATATGATGTGAAAATAAATAAATCAACAACTCCCCCTTTGATCTTTCATCCCAAGAGTTTTTCACATGACCTCTTCTCCCCCTTTTACATCAATGACAAAGACATTGACATCACATCTTCTCAATTCTACTTCTTCTCCTTATAAGAACCACAAGGACCAACTAAAAATCACAACTAAATACTCCCCTTGAATAGAAGCCTCCTCACACGAATCCATATTTTCAAAAATAAGACCTTGAATCCCACCGTCCTGATGCAAACTTCTACATCTTAGTTCTGATTAGGAAGGGCAATCACCCCTATCTTTCCTTTGAGATAATCAAATGTATCCTTAGGAAAAGGCTTTGTAAAAATATCAGAAACCTATTCCTTGGTAGGAACATACTCCAATATCAGCGCTTTCTCACTCACCTTCTCTCTTATAAAATGGAACTTGATTGATATTGGCTTTGTCTTTAAGTGTTGTACATGATCCTTAGAAATATTAATAGCACTTGAATTATCATATTATATGGAAATAGGCTCATCAAAGACAACTCTAATATCTGATAACACTTGCTTCATCCAAACTATTTTCAGCAACAACAATGTACTATGCCTCTGTAGTGGATAAGGAGATGGGGTTATGCTTCTTACTCATCCAAGAAACCAACCATCTTCCCAAAAATAAAGCACCACCACTTGTATTCTTCCTATCATCAATATTACCTACCCAATCAACATCTTTATATGAAAATAAGGTGAAGTCATCTCCTTTAGGATACCATATACCTAAGTGTCCCTTTTAGATATTTGAATATTCTCTTCACAACTACCTCATGAATTTTCTTAGGATCTTCTTGAAATCTTCCCACAAGACGCATAATGTTCATGATATATGGTCTTGTATGCATCAAATAAAGTAAGTGAGCAACCATTGAACTATATCTACATTGATTTACTTTAGGGGAATCATCATATTTTTTCAACTTGCATCTTGTTACCATAGGAGTATCTACTAGTTTTGAGTCATCTAACCAAAACTTCTTCAACAAATCCTTCACATACTTAGCTTGAGATATAAAAATTCCATCCTCTGATTGAGTAATTTGCAATCCCAAACATAATTTTATTTCTCCTATTATGGGCATCTCAAACTCACTTTTCATTTCCATTGCAAACTCTTTGCTCAACTTATTATTACCTCCAAAGATAATGTCATCAACAAACACTTATACAATCAAAATGACCTCATGATCTATCTTGAAATACAAATTACTACCAGCAGTACCTTTGTTGAAACCAAGCTTTAGTAGAGATTTTTCCAATCTAGAATACCAATTTCTAGGAGCTTGCTTCAACCCATATAATATTTTCTTCAATTAACAAACCATGTCTAGTTGATCAGTCAACTAAAAACCATATGGTTTCTCTATGTAAACTTCTTGTAACTCACCATTTACAAATTTATGTTTGACATCCATTTGATAGACTTTAAATTTCTTATGAGAAGCATAAGCAAGAAATAATCTCGCTACTTCCAATATTTTCACCAGAGAAAAAGTTTCATCATAGTCAATTCCTTCTATCTAAAAATATCCTTTACACACCAATCTTGCTTTGTTTCTAACTTATCCATCTTCATTCAATTTATTTTTTAAAACCCATTTGGTACCAATAACATTATTTTTCTTAGGTCTAGGAACAAGAATCCATTTGGTGTTTTTTCCAATTTGCAACAACTCTTCTTCCACGACTTTAACCAAATGATCATCTTTGCATCTTTGGGTTCAATCTTTGAGATTAAGAAAATATTATCTTTAGCAATCATTATCCTAGTCTGAACACCTTTTTTCCTATCACCAATAATCTAATCCTCAAAATGATTTAATATTACATACCTTGGAAACTTTGGTGTTACCTCTAAATTTTGTGTTTCTTCCTCTTCACTTGTATAAGCTTCATCACCTTGACTCACCGACCCTCTTTGAACCTAATGTTGTTGTCCCTACTTACCACTGACATTGTGATCATTAGAATCATATCCACAATATTTGGATAGAATCTCAAATCTTTCATCCACTTTAACATTTTCACTTTCCACTATCTTCTTCAACCTCTTATTGTAGCACCTATATGCCTTTCTTTTGGTAGAATACCCAAGAAATATACCTTCATCACTCCTTGTATCAAATTTTTCTATATCATCATCTCTCTTAATGTAGCATTTACTACCAAATTTTTTGAAATACCTAACTATAGGCATATTTCCACATCATAGCTCATAAAGGTGTCTTACATGTATCTCCTTTGGTTTGTACCTGATTGAGAGTGTATACTGTAGTGCTAGTTGCTTCTCTCCAAAATGTCTGTGAAACATTTCCTTCAAGCATCCTAGTCCTTGCAATATCCAGAATAATTTTTTTATTCCTCTCCACCACTTCATTTTTTTGTGGAGTTCTTGGAGCAGATAATTGTCTCTATATCCCATGCTTCTCACAAAATAATTGAACTCACCGACCGTTAATTTACCACCTTTGTCTAATCTTAGACAGTTCAACTTCAATCCCATCTAGGTCTCAACCATGATCTTAAAGATTTTAAAATTATCAAGAGATTCAAAATTTTCTTTCAAGAAAGTTACATGTACCATGCTAGAATAGTCATTAATGAGCAACATGAAATACCTATCACCTTGCAAACTTTATCCTAGTGGGACCACACAAATCTGTATAAACCAAATCTAATAATCCATTTGAATGTTCAAATTTGAAATGAAAAGTAACTTTTGTTTTCTTACCCAACTGACATTCTTTGCAAATAATATTAGTTGGCTTCTTCATCCCAAGAAGATCTCTAACTACATTATTATAACTTATTGCCACAATGTTGTCAAATATCACTTGACGCAACCTTTTATGTCAAAACCAACTTTCATCTATTTGAGTAATAAAATAACTTTTCTGTCCACTATTCAAATGAAATATGCTGCCTTTTGTGTTAGATCCTATTGCAAGCACTATCCCAGAGTCATTCCAGATCTTGCATCTATTATTTTTGAAATTCAAGTCATAAACTTTGTCTATCAGCTATCCAATACTAAAAAGATTATGTTTCAAACCTTCCACATACAATACATCATCTGCATTATTATTTCCATCCAAAGAAAAAGAACCTCTACCTTTGATCATACCACTTGTATTGTCACCCCATTTCACAATACTACCATCATACTTTTCATAACTCACAAATTTTATCTTGTCACTAGTCATATGATGAGAGTATTTATTGTCTATCACCCATTCATCTTCTCAACAACTTGAGCAGCTAGGGCTTTCTCCTAAACAACACTACGAGCAAAAACAATTGGCTTAGGTTTTACTCCTACCCAAGTTATTATGTTGTCGTTAGTTTTGCCAAATTAATAATGTTCATAAAGGTCAGTCAGTAAAGTACAAAGAGACAGTTGATAAAGCAATGCATAAACATGCACTGAGCAAAGACAATTACCGAGTGAGTCAATTCTTGAGTGAGCAAGTCACTGAGCACTGATAGTTACCAAAATGAGCACACTATGTCACTGAGAAGGAACATGGCATGTTACCGAGTTTCATAGAGCCGACATAATTATTCAATGTAGATACATTGAATCTGGACACCGAGCACTGAATGTTTTATAGAATCCAAGGTGAGAGTTAGTTAGAATATTTGGATTGAAAAAAGATGATTGTACATGATCACAAGGAAGATCTACAAATAAAAATAAAGAAGGAATAATGCATTGGAAGTGTGACAAGTATTTCACCACTTAATCTCAACCATTGAGGCAGGAAGCCCTAGATCATTGTTAACCACCTGTAAGTCATATAAAAGATCAGGGGAATAGAATAAATAAGAAGATGAGAGGATGTGTATGAAGTGGAGCTAAGAAGTGAAGGAGATATATGCAGAGAAAAGAAGAGCTTAAGGTATTGAGCTACCAAGTACAGTTTGAGGTAACAAAGTCAATATGCATAAAGAGTCTGAACAACATTTGGTTGATGCATTTACATAGACAGTTTGTAATGAGTTTTGTTATATTAGGAGTAGTACAAATCCCATTACTAGGTAGGTCCTAACATGTCTTATATTGTAAATCCTTTAACAGGGTACATCTCTTCGATTAGATATTGTAAAATCCTTTCATAAGGTAGACTGAATAAGTCTTATTATAGTCCTAATAGGGTAAGCTATCATAAATAGCTAACATAGCTCTAACAGGTCTCCCTTTTTTTTTGTAGTAGTGAAGGTTGTGGGTGTTGTCCCCACCATAGTTTTTTTCTCTAACAATGTATTTCTGCGTGACCAAAAATCTTGGTGTTATGAGTTGTGTTTACATGTTTTAGTTTATATACTTCACTATGACTACTTGCAATATAATCAGTTCGGTATAAGATCATATTGTAGGTTTAAATGTTTTATTGGTATTGATTCACCCCCCTCTCAGTACTTACCTATTCCATTATTAATCCAATAATTACTATCAGAGCTAGACTCTTGAGTTAAAGGTTTAAACACATGAGAGTAAAGATCACAACCATGGAAAGTTACAAGTAATCCAAAAGGATTGAAGGTCTTGAGTTTGAATTGGAAAATGTACAAGAGGTGATTAATGATCTAAGGAGGAAACTAGAAAATTCATTGAAGGTGAGGAGGCATTTATGTAATGAACTAAAGTCTACAAAAGAGCATGTCGATGTACTTGAGACTATATCTGAAGGGAGTCTGAATGATGAATCTAAGACAACCATTGCAGACCTAATGGAAAAGAACACTACACTTACTGAGAAATTGGAATTAATGAAGAAAGATCAAGAAGCTCAAAGCATAAGGTTGAGAGAAATACTTGAATCTAAAGGAAAATATGAAATTGAAAAGAGGATGGAAGAAGAAGACAAAAGACAATCTGAGATCAGAATTGCTAAGAAATACAATGAGATCATGAGAATGACCCAAACTCACTATATTATGACCAATCATTTAGTAAATGCAAATACATAGATAACCAAAAAAAAGAATTTGAGAATCAAGCACTGAAGAATGAGATTGAAAGATTGAACAATGAACTGAAAGAAGATAAAGAAGCCAATTAAGTACTAAAGCAAAGTGAAGAAGCATTGAGGACATTGGACAAACAAATTAGAAGTGAGAAGGAACCAAAAGAAAAAATAGGACTTGGATGCAATGAAGACAACACTACTAAGAAAGGTGAGTCCTCCAACTAATCTCACAACCAAGATACAACTACCCCACCAAAGAATACAAAGCCAAATTGCTACTATTATGGGAAACCTGGACATACAACCAATATGTGCAAAATAAAAAGAGGTAAGTCACCGTACACACCTAAATTTGATGGATATTGTTATAACTACAACAAATATGGACATGAAGCATTTGAGTGCAAATCACAGATTGCTAACAACAAAAAGAAACCTAATTTTGATGGTTACTGCAATAATTACAATAAGTATGGTCACAAATATAAAGACTGCATATTACAAAGGAGAAATGATAAATGGGTTCCTAACCGACAGAGTCCACCAAGAAACCGACAAGGCACATCAATACCATGGGACTATAATATAAGAATCTCATGTGCAACATGTTGGAGATATGGACATATTGCAACAAATTGCATGAAGTTGCATGGAAGGAACAAACGACAAGCATGGAGAAATCTTGGTTTGGAGTGTTTTCACAGTCACAAGGAAGGAAACCTAGCCAAATACTATAGGTACCAAGGTAAAGCTCCAATGGAGGAAGAGATATCTGGCAGAACAAAACTAAATGTTGAAGAAGTGAGAAATTACATGAATAAAACTTGGATAAGGAAGTCACGAGATGACGGGACATCGTTTGGAACAGTTGATTGCACTAAATCCTCTTGGTAGGGTGCACCTAAATCCACCTAATCGGTGAGAGGTATGTATAGGAACTGCAAAGTAAAATTCCAAATCTCAAATCTATTCCTAGTATATGAGCAGAGATTCATATGAGCATATTTAGATGCATTTGGATATATTTTGTGAAGTTTATGTTTCATGTTTTATCTATAAAGGAATTGTAATATTATATCATTCGATGAAAGGAAATGAGAAATGGTAATTGGTAAAAGTAAGTCGGTAAGAGCATTAATTGCTACATTTATAACCACTGGAAACCCTAATTGAGAAAAAGGTATAAATATACCACATCCCATATCATTTTTACTTACCGTTTCCAAAGAGCACAATGAGAAAGTTGCAGAGTTGAGCCTTCTAGTGAATTTGAGAGAGTAATAAGGTAATTCTAATCTATTCTAAAATCTTTCAAGCATATTTGAAGTGATTTCTACTATTGACCTAATTGTGTAAAGAGAAGCTGAGTCATTATAATCAAAACCCTATTTCTTTCGAGCATTGTTGAATCTGGAAGTAATGACACCCAAGGCTAGAAACCTAGATGTTTTGAGATGGTTGATCCTATCAACCCAAAGTATAAGCTTCACCTTGCTAAGGCTACAAAATATAATATTATGGGAGCTCTCTCATCCATATCAGAAAGGGTTATCTTGATTGAAGATATTCAAGCCTTTATTCACAGTAATATTGAGGAAATCTGCGAAGCTGAGATTGATACTTCATTTCAGAAGTTGTGTGCAAATGGAAATTTGAAGGATGACCAAATTCATCTAGAGACCAAGGGTTTGAATCATGTCCTACATCTACTAAGGCTCTTCAAAACCAAGTGGATCAGGATGGTGCTTACCCGAGTTCATGATCAATTTATGTGGCTTGATCAACCAGTCAAAATCACAAAGGATGCTCTACACATTGTGACTGGTTACCCAATCAGTGATAGACCAAAGGCCATCAATTAGATTGATAATAACAAGTCGAGTGAGCTAACTAAAGCACAATGGAATGGAAGAGGTTTAAGGATAGCACCTATGGAAGATCCCGAGTTAATATTTGCATGTAATATTATATCATACTGAATATTCTAGTCTTCCTGAGTTGATAGTGTACCATGTGGAATAGTAGATCTGGCATATAAGATTGTGATTAAAGGAATGGAGATTGACTTATGTGAGGTTTTTTGAATTAGCTTGATGATAACATGAATACCATAGGAAAAGCCAAGACCAACACACTAAAGTTTGGATCATTGTTGCTAAGCATAGTTTTCTATTTCTAGAACTTCTTTCCATCTGTTGGTAATGTAACATAGAGTACAAATAAGCCTGTTATATATCACATAAATGAATACATTTTAAGATTAGGAGATAATCTTGATATGGTAATGAATGAGTATTTCTCAAAGTTTCAAACCAAAATGCATAAAAGGTATAGGATTCCACCTCAACTACTAGATAAGTATGTAGACACTATATGTTTTGAGGTTGATACTAGCACATGCATTATTAAGGCCGTTGAGCCTAGAACATCTTGGCTACAAACAATGAGATATGGAGTAGATATTGATATTGCTTCACAACAAATTGAAGTTTTACTAGATAATCCTGCTAACAAAAGAAAAAAATGTTATGGAACCTATGAGGAAGTGAAAGAGAGAATTAAGAAAAAAATATTGATGCCCAAAGCACAAAAGAAATCAAGTAAAATGAATTCTAATTTGACTAAGAATCTTGGAGTTAATTCTGAGGAGGATACTGAAGAGCCATTTATTGAGAAAGAGGAGAAACCACAAGTGATGAAAGCATCACCGAAAGTCAGAGGCACAAGGAGAACTACAAGATCTTTTGTTACACCAAGAGGATAGAAGAAAATTGAGGCTGAGCTACCAAAAACCTAAACTTATGTTAGAGGGAAGAAGATGACAAATAAACCAAGGAGAAAGATGAAGCTAACACTAGAGAGTGAGACTAATTTTGAATATTTAAGAAAATCCAAAGTCATGGAAAACAAACCCCTAGTACCAAGGAGTCTAGATGAAATTATAGACACACTAAAGAAGTATGGAACATTTGGAGGAATGACGTATGAAAATTACAATACACAGAGTGAAGAGAACAAGGTAAAAATTGAAGATGCAACTGTTTACACCATACACAAATTTAGACACACACCACTTGAAGTTTTCAAATTGTTACCTATTGATTTATGTAACAAGATAGATGCAAGATGGAAATATGAAATGAATGCTGAGAAACTAATGAGAGAAAGATCTCTAGTACTAATTGTACCAGGATTATCTGTAGCTAAAATTAAAGAGACATTTAAGAAATATTCCAAATGATTCCTTGTAAAAGGAAGGTATTTGAGGATTATGATAGGATAATTGGAGTCAGTACAAATAGAAACCGATGAAAAATGGAGACAAAATTTTAACATTAATGTAACTGAATCACAAGAAGAACAAGAAAAGGTCAATCAAAATGATGAAATTGTGAAAGATGATAAAGGTAAGACTGATCCTACTGATTTGACAATTGTCACCATTGAAGTTATTATTGAAGATATCACTAAAAAGGATCCAATAGATGAGACATCACAAGATGAATATGTTTTGGCCACCAAGGAAACATATACTAACCAATGGATATACATGATAAGGCAACTACTTGTACAATCATGCAACCTATACTGGAATAGGTACACAAATATCTCACAAGTCATGGTAGTATTGTTACAGTTGCTATGGATACAAAGGAGATGACTACTGGAACCCAAAAGGAAACATAACATAATACAACCAAGGAGCCTAAGGATATCGAGACCACTGATAAACATGACACTAAGTCAGTTCCCTCCACTGATAAAATAAGACAACAACAAGTATAAGTAAATGACACACCTAAAGATCAAACAATGGAGAAGGCAGATGAAGCAAAAAAGGCAGGGAAACAAGAAGCAGAGAATAGAAATGAAGAGAAGAAGGAATAAACACAAGAAAAGAAGGAAGAAACACAAGAGAAGAAGGAAGAGATACAAGAAAACCAAGCAGAGAAGAAGAAGGAGAAATATACTGAGGAAGAAAAAGGAAAGCAAGAAGGTAAGAATGGAGAAATAATTATTGGCACTACAGAGACTACCTCTGATGCATTAAAGGCATCACGTTCCCCAAATCTTTCTACAATTGAAAGTATGTTAGTTAAGAAGAAGAAATCAAAGAAGAGGAAGCATGTAGATATGAGCCAACTGATCATCATATCCCAGGTAGACCTATCTACTATGATTCCTAATGAAATGTTAAAGTATGGAGAATTGCTACAACTTAAGGCAGTACATGATAAATTATTTCAAAAGAAAAAGAAGAGTGATTTATTAGAAAGTGTTACGCATGTACTACAGGAGATTGTCCTAGATGCCACTATTAATGAAATTGATAGTCTTATTAATCAAGTAGACTGACTAGTGCAACAAGTCACAAATCTGATACAAGTCACTATTGACTATATGATGAAGGTTCATGAGAAGAAGATGGAACTGAAAATGATTGAAATTATTCTGAACAACATTGCAATAGATAAGGTATCACTTTCTATAGATATTGAGACTAAATTGTCTAATATTCTTTCAATATTTTATAAAATTTGTTCCATTTCCCAATTTACTAAGGATATAAGGCAGAAAGATGAGTCTGTTGAGACCGAGCTGACTGTGCAGTTGAAAAGTGTAACTATCGAGTCTGGCTCACTATAAGTTTACTAGTCAAGGTTGAAACATTTTATGGGAATACAAAAAGAGCTTATATGAGAATAAAATAAGATAAAATTGGAACTTCTTGAGCTGCAAGAACTTTTGATTCCCCACATTGAATCAATGCAAATGCATTTGAAGAAGGCCAAGGATTTGGTCAATACCCCCAATGGTAGTTCACTAGACACCATCATTGGATTGGAAAATGATGGTTTTGGTCAGATTATTGTACTTCACATACTTAAAGAAGCATGGGAGTCAGCCTTAGTTGATGTAAAGAAAAGTTATGCACATGTTTTTGTTGTAATCCATCCGAAGGATAAGGATACTTCAGTTTTTCTTTGGCACAAAAAAGGGGGATAGATATTGTAAAGTAAAAAGGGGATACATATGGATAGATATGTATAGATGTATATATGTATGAATATACATAAAAGAGACATAAGCATACAAATTTTGAGGAGTATTATCTCAGGGGGAGTTTTGAGTTTTGGAAGTTTTGAGATTTTTGTACAATTTTGATGACTTTGAAGTTTTTTTTTCAAAATGCCAAACTAATGTCAAAGGGGGAGATTGTTACTCCTACCCAAGTTATTATGTTTCCATTGGTTTTTCCAAATTCATATTGTTCATAAAATTTAGTTTGTAAAGTGTAAAGAGACAGTCGATAAAGCAATGCAGAGATATGCACAGAGCAGAGACACACACTAAGAAGAGACATGCACCAAGCAAAGAAAATTACCTACTGAGCCAATTACTGAGTAAGTAAGTCACTGAGAAGTGATAGTTACTGAATTGAGCACACTATGTCAGTGAGAAATAAAAGAGCATGTTACCGAGTTTTACAGAGCTGACATAGTTATTCAATGCAGATACATTGAATCTGGACACCGAGCACTGGATGCTTTACAAAATCCAAGGTGAGCATTAGTTAGAATATTGGGATTGAAAAAAGATTAATGTACATAATCATGAGGCAGATCTACCAATGAAAATAAATAAGGAATAATGCATTGGAAATTCAACCAGTATTGCACCACTTAATCTCCACCGTTGAGGCAGGAAGCCCTAGATCTTTGTTAACCGTCTAGAAATCATATAAAAGATCAGAGGAACATAATACAGAAGAAGATGAGAGGATGCATATGAAGTGGAGCTAAGAAGTGAAGGAGATATATGCAGATAAAAGTAGAGCTTAAGTTATTGAGATATCAAGTATAGTTTAAGGTAACAAAGTTAGTGAGCATAAAGAATCTGAACAACATTTGGTTGATGCATTTACATAGACAATTTGTAATAAGTTTTGTTTTATTAGGATTAGTACAAATCCCATTACTAGGAAGGCCCTAACAAGTCTTATATTGTAAATCCTTTAACAGGGTACATTTCTTAGATTAGAGATTGTAAAATTCTTTCACAAGGTAGACTGAATAAGTCTTATTATACTCCTAATAGGGTAAGCTATAAAAAATAGCTAACATTGTAGCTCTAACCGAGCACCCTTTTCTCTACAGTAGTGAAGGTTGTGGGTGTCATCCCCACCATTATTTTTTTCTCTAATAAAGGATTTATGCATGACCAAAAATCTTGGTGTTATGAGTTGTGTTTACATGTTCTAGTTTATATGATTCACTATGACTACTTGCAATATATTCAATTCAGTATATGATCAGATTGTAGGTTTAAATATTTTATTGGTACTGATTCACCCCTCCCCTCTTAGTATTTAACTTTCCATTTTTAATCCAACATTAGGATCTTCTTCCTTGATAGAAATGAATACAAATTCATCATCACTCTTGTTAGCATCATCAGATTCATCATCTATTACCCCTTCATCAAAAATATAGTAACACTTCTTGGGAAAAATAGGTTTGTTAGGCCTATGTTTAGGAACCCTTTCCAGAAATCTAGATGCAAAATGACATATCTTATTGTATGAAAAGCACTTAAGAGGCATATTTCCTTTATACTTGCCTGAAAATTTTGGCAATCAGTGCTTCCATTTATTGAAGTTCTCTTTTCTCTTCTTCAATCTCTTTCATCTCTTTCTCATTTTTCTCTAGAATCATATCTTTTCTTGTCCCTTTCACAAACAATAGCTTTAATGTTGACTCCACCTTAGGCAATGCACCACCAAATTCACTTAGCTCAAAAATAGTAATCTTACCAACCAAATTGTCTCTTGTTACATTTGTCACTATCTAAATCTCCTTAATAGCTGCAACTTTGTGTATATAGGAAGGAGGCAAGGATCTTAGTATTTTAGAAATAATATCTTCTTCTTCCAAAGTACATCCAGTACATCTACTAGCACACACCAGCTCTTCACCCTAAGCATGAAAGAGGCAATATTCTCATCTTTACTCATCTTCAAGGCTTCATACTTTTGTTTTAAACTATGTAACTTGGCAACCTTTACTTCCTTATCTCCTTTATACAAGGGTTGCAACTTCTCCCAAATCTCATTATCCGTCTCCAATTCCATGACATTTATAATTTCAACATCGGTTAAGGTAATAAAAAAAGTTTCATTTGCCCTGATATTTTCTTTGGCATCCTTGATCTCATATGGAGTACTAGGAGTTGCAGGAGTAGTATAAGTTGAGTTAGTAATCTTCCAACAATCTTGATCAATGCATCTAAGATGAACTATCACGTGACTCTTCCATAAGGTGTAGTTAGATCCATCAAATCTTGGATTTTCCTTCTAATAAGTTGCCATCCTGGATCACCCTCAAGTGATTAAGCTTTCTCTAAGGTACCAAGATCTGATACCAATTGTTAAAACCATGACAAAAAAAAACTAAGGGAGGGGGGAGGGTGAATCAATTATATTCAAACTCAAACTTAAAAACCATTATTTATGATTTAACAAATTTAAACATGCATGCATAGATCAGAAACACATCCACAACACTTGACACCAATATTTTTATCATGGAAACCCTGTTAAGGGAAAAACCATGGCGGTGATGAAACCTACAATATGAACTATACCTTGTTAGAAGTATATAACATATTACAAATAGGAATTTACATGCATTCAGGAAAAGTTTCTAGAGCTCAGTGCTCAAATACAAAAGGAATACAACCCTAAGGAAGGTTTTCTACCTTATAAGATCACTAAAATGATCGGTCTAAAGTTTTTGAATTGGATAATGACATCTACCCTATGCCTAGATCAGTTCTAGTGAAGTACAATTTAGATCTCTATCAAAATCCTCTCTACCACCTATAGACAAGCGTTTTGACCCTCAATAGATCTGGAACTTGGTCTCCAAGTAATCACACATGTCCATTACACAAAATTTTCCCCTAAATATATGCAATTTATCAACCTTGAAAAATAAACAAGGTCGTCTCGACCCCATTTCAAAATGCAAATCCACGCACCAAAAATGACAATTAAAATTTATGTTTGACCGCCAAAACATAGCAAGGACTCTTATCATCAACCTTGAACACATAACATAGACCACAAATCAGGCCTCAAAATTCCTCAAAATGTTTTACTGATGAAGTTAGCCAAGAACATAAATAAAATTACCACTGACAAACCAATCCTCCAAATCTGATCACCATAATTGACGTGAGCCACCAACTTAGTAGGCACATAACCCAAGAACATCCATAGACCTAACAAATAGCACATAAAAATCTGAAACTACAATTTAATAATACTTTCAACACCGGCAAATAGTGTCAGGACCAACCACCATATCTCATACGCATACCTCAATTCATCATGCATACCTCTGTAACTTGTCATGCATCATATATGGACTATCTTCAATACCTCTATGACATCCAAAAATACTGATCTTCACCTCCTGACATCCAAAATGTCACACTAATCATACTGCATCACTACCATACTGAACCACATATATGTTTACATCAATGACAACACATCAAACTTGACATCTCAAATTGACTCACTTGAAGCTAATAATTATGAATCACTGCACACAATTTGATGAAGGGTACTCCCCTTATTCGACCAAACATACACAACATGACAAGAAAATAAATAGAAAGTCTGCAAGAACAAAACAATGAAAATAACATAAACACATTATTTCTATTATCTTCAATGAAATGATATTACAATATTCAGAAAAGTGACATGCTACAGCCACATGGGCATTTTCATTACAATAATTTGCAAGACAGAGTCACAATCTATATTGTTGGAACCAACCCTAAACACCCCCTTCAACCCTATATAAGTAGTACTAATAGCCACCTTAGAATATTCTGAAAAGTGAATTTTCCCCATTTTGGCAGCCCATCAATTCAATTTCCTACCTTAAGTGATTTTATCTCTTTTTCTTTTATATTGAAACTTGAATCATGATGGCCCAACTTATGAAATCCATAACTTGTGAACAATTGAGTCGATTGACTATTATATCCCCATTTCAGAAATGCCACAAAGCGTTCTACAACTAGGACTATGAAGTAACATCTTGGACAAAGTTTGACCCCCTTTTGGAGCCTCTAAAGCCTTCAAATATGAGTTCAAAGTTTTTGTACCACCCTACCAAAATAGAAAATTCAATATCTTCAAAACCAGACTTGATCTTGCCATGAAACTTTATCGATAGGCTTATATATCCAAAATAAACATCTAGGGAAGTAACTAGGACAATATGTTCTCAAATGAAAAACTTACTAAAAATAGTAAAATTTCCAAAAAATAGTAACATTGCCCAAAGATAGACCGTACTAAAAAAACTAGACAATATTTTTGGGTGATGCAAGATTGCTTTTACACCCTGGATGCTCCTGAATTAGACACCCTAGACAATTTGAGAAGTTACCTTGTCACATTTAAAGGGTTTAGAGGAAAACCAAGGTGGTCAACCTCATCCTTTGATAGTCATGATGAATCTTCAACAAGTCACCCCTTCGATTTGACCAAGTACTCTTCATATTTCCTGTTTCATGTGCTTCTACCCACACAACTATTTGGGATATCCTCTATCTCTTTTGTAGTTAAAGTAGGTGCTAGAATATTCCATTGTACTTATGCTATTTCATCTTACATACTACCTTTACAATACTCTGTCAAATCTGAAATATAAACATAGGTAATATATTGAGTTCCTTCGACTCTACTTCATAATCATTTCCTAAATCATTCTTCTTCAAGACTTTGCACGGTCCAAATTTCTTCATCTTCAACTTATTGTATGTTCCCACTAGAAATATTTTTCTTCTCAAACAAACCATAAATTCATCTTCAATCTAAAATCCCTGATGTATCCTTTTCATATCTTCCTTATCCTTGTACTGGATATTCATTTTATTAATATGCTTCCTCACCTCTTCATGCAAATTCTTCAAGTGTTTTTCAAAGTCTTTAGCTTCAACACTACTCTTTTCTTCATTGTTTAACTTCCTTAATTCTTAAGCATTTCTAGGACTACTTTCATATACAATCTGGAATGGTTATTTACCAACTCTCATATTGACAAAATTATTGTGTGCAAATTTTGCCTGTGGTAAAATCAAATCCCACCCTTTCGGCTTATCTCCTGCTACGCATCTCAACAAATTTCCCAAAGTCCTATTCACCACTTTTGTTTTTCCATCAATCTATGGATGGCATGCTGAGCTAAACTTAAATTTTGTCTTTATTTTCTTCCACAATGTCTTCCAAAAGTACCCAACAAACTTAGTATCTCAACCTGAAACTATGCTTTTTGGTAGACCATGTAGTCTCACCACTTCTCTGAAAAATAATGTTTCCACATGAATGACATTGTTAGTCATTTTGAAAGGAATGAAATGTGACATCTTTTAGAACCTATCCACCACCAAAAAAATGGAATCATGCCCTCTTTGAGTCCTTGGTAAACCAAGAACAAATTCCATACAAATATCCTCTCATGACCTCTTTAGTACAGGTAATGGGCAATATAACCCTATATTCTGCATGATTCCTTTCTCCATCTGACATATTCTACAAATTTGCATAAAATTCTTAACATCTTCTTGCAAATGTGGCCAATAATAATGCTCACTAACTAGAGCAATAGTTTTATCTTGACCAAAGTGTCCAACCAATCCTCCACTACACTTCTCTTTGATTAGGTTCTCCCTCATGGAACACTTTAGAACACACAACTGACTCCCTTTGATAACATTCCATCTTGGATTATAAAATCCAACTATCTAGACCTATCTAGAGTAACAGGTTCTGTGCAAGCTCTCCAGGCCTTGCCAAAATTAGGATCCTCAGGGTACAAACTCTAGAGTTTGTGGAACCCAACAACTTTGATTTTCATCTCTGTTAACAAATTTTGCCTCCTTCTTAAGGCATTTGCAACCCTACTAGAATTTTCACTCCTATGCTTCAAAATAAAAGTACAACCCTGCAAAAACTCAACCCATTTTAAATGCCTTTGATTCAACTTTCCTTGGCTATTATTATACTATAAAGCTTGATGATCAGTAAACAAAAAAAACTTTTTAGGAAAAAGATATTGTCTCCACTTCCTCAATCCTTGAAATATAGCATAAAACTCTTTATTATAAACATAATATTTTCTTTTGGTATCATTTAACTTCTTTCCAAAATAAGCAATGGGTTTACCTTCCTGACTCAAAACAGCTCCAATGACATTGCCACTAGCATCACAATCTACCTAAAATACCTTAATAAAATATGGAAGTTCAAAAATAGGTTGTTCTGTAATTTTTCTCTTTAACAAATCAAAACTCTTTGCTGCCCCTGTAGTCCACTTAAACTCTTTTCTATACCCTCTCATAGTTTCAGTTAAGGGGCCATAGATACTACTTAAATTTTTGATAAAATTTATGTAAAGCTATCCAAACCATGAAAATATCTTACCTTAGTAGCACTCCTTGGATTAGGCCATTCAAGGATAGCGTTCACTTTTTATGGGTCCATTTAAGACCATTTACTGAGACAACAAACCCTAGGGTACACTAACTACTTCACAAAATTGCACTTCTTCAAGTTAATCAATAACTTTTATTCCCTTAAATTCTTAAATAAACTATGAATATGCATTATATTCTCTTCCAATATATTACTAAAGATCAAAATATCACCCAAAGTAAACAATAACAAACTTACTCAAAAATTATTTCAATACCTTGTTCATGAGCTACATGAATGTGCTCGGTGCATTGGTTAGCCCAAAAGGCATGACTAAACACTTATACAAGCCCTCCTTTTCCTTAAAGGATGTCTTCCATTCATCTCCTTCTCTAATCCATATTTGGTGATATCCACTCTTCAAATCTATCTTTGTGAAGTACTCATCTCCACTCAAGCAATCCATAATGTCATCCATCCTTCACAAGGGAAATATATACTTGATAGTAATCTTATTGATAGCCCAATAATATGTACAAATCCTCCATTCTCCATTTTTCTTTGGTGCTAGTACTACTGCTACAACACATGGGCTCAAACTCTCTCAAATCAACCCCTTTCTGCAATAACTCTTGCACTTGTCTATTCAATTCTTCACTCTCTGTTGTAGTCATTCTATGGGTTGGCTTATTTGGAAAATTGGCTCTGGGAATCAAGTCCATTTGATGAGTAATATTTTGTATTGGTGGAAATCCATCAAGTGCATTATCAGATATAATATCCTAAAACTCATCCAACAAACCTGCAACTTCCATAGGTACATCTTTTACTTCCTCTTTATCAACTTTTGGAATTAAATAAAAACCTATATGCTCATGCTTATGCCTTCTATAAAATTCCTTCAATAAACTAAAGATATTATTGCATTACTACACACCTTATCCCTTGTTTCTTTCAATTGCTTCAGCTTGTGTCAGACTCCATCCTTTGTTAAAGAATTGGTATTTGCATGGCCATCGTGTACTATACAATGATCAAATTTCCATGGTCTCCCTAATAACAAATGACAAGCATACATAGGCATAGTATCACATATTACCTCATCATGATAGTTTCTAATTTTGATCTTTACCAGACATTTATCATTGACCAAAACCTTGTGATACTTTTGAAACTTAGCAATCTTGAAGGGATTCATATTATTTCTTCTCTCTAACTTCAATTTATTAACCATTTCCTCTAAAATAAGGTTATTAGTACTACCACTATCAACAATGACATTTCATACTTTACTATTACACTTACACCTTCTGTGAAATAAATTCTTCCTTTTCTCAAGTTCCCTCTCATCATTTAGCAAGGATCTTCTGGTAACAAGGACCTGTCGTCTTTCAAAATCTTTATAATGTGACAACTTGACATCTTCATCTACATGTGCAACTCATGCATTTTCATCTGGTCTTCTATTTGTTCTCCCTTGATGTTGGGGACACTCATAATCTCTATGCCCTTCTTATCTACAATGGAAACACATCCCATAATAACCTCCTCTTCCCATCCCTTTCCCTCTTCTTCTTCCTCTCTGATCTCTATTATTTTGGTTGTGAGAGTTATAGAAATTGTTTCCCCTCTGATTCTAACTGGTACTAGATTCACCATTCTTCTTTTGATCTTGATTTAGGCCTCCACAAGACCATCCACTAGGCTTTTCGCCATGAACTCTTCCAGTTTTCTTGCTCTCAAACTTCTTATTTAGTTTTTCTTCAATCTTCAAAGAAAATTGATATGCATCTTCAATGGTAGACATTCTTACCATGATCAACTCTTCTTGAGTACTCAGCCTTAACCCATTTATGTTACGGGAAACCTTCTACATGTTAGTTTAAGAATGACCCATTTTGATAAGGACTTGATGGAAATCTTCTATATATTCTTGGACATATCTTCCTAATTGTTTTAACCCTTGCATTTTCTTCAAAAAATAAATCTCATAGTCAACAGGAATGAATTATCTCTTCAATTTTTCCACCATTCAATCCAATCTTGTTATCTTCTCCTTCCCTCTTCTATTTCTCTCCAACTGAATCTCTTTCCACCAAATTTTAGCATGACCTTTCAAATTATCTTTTGCGAATTTGACCCTCTCAGGATCTTCAATTTCATCAAACTCAAAGTAATCCTCCATATCATTGATCTAATCAATCAACTCTTCTAGATTAAGATTTGCAAAAAATGTATAAAATTCAATCTTCGGTCTCTTTCTAATATTGGAAATAGCCCTCAAAGACCTAGCTTCATTAGGATCCATAATAATTTATTTTTCTTCTTCAAACTCTCCTTATTCTTCAACTTCATCCTCACTTGCATCTCTTAACCTAATATCGGCTCCTCTTTCAGTACTTGCACTTGCCTCTTGAGGGCTCTAAAACCCTCTTTTGTCTCACCTGCAACTCTTCCACCATGGTTCCTTCAGGGAGGCTTTTTCTACACTTATCTCTTAGACCCACAACCAAAATCCTAGTGAAAAATGCCTCACATTCGATGATCTATCTACATACATAGGAACTTATGCTCTGATACCACTTGATGAACGATACTCCCCTTATTTGACCAAACACACACAACACAACAAGAAAATAAATAGAAAGTTTGCAAGAACATAACAATGGAAAGAATAGAAACACTTGCTTTCTATTATCTTTAATGAAATGAAATTACACTATTTAGAAAAGTAACATTCTACAACCACATGGGCATTATCATTACAATAATATGCAAGATAGAGTCACAATCTACAAGAAATAGTCACAATATACACTGTTGGAACCAACCCTAAAATCCCCCTTTAGCCTTATATAAGTTGCACCATTAACCACCTTAGAATATTCTAGAAAGTGATTTTCCCATTTTGGTGCCCAACAATTCAATTTCCCACCTTAATTGATTTCTCTCTTTTTATTTATTATTGAAACTTGAATCCTGATGGCCCAACTTTTCAAAGACATAACTTGCAAAACACTGAGTTGATTGACTATTATAACCCAATTTCAAAAATTCCATGAAGCACTCTATAAAAAGGACCCTGAAGTGCCATCCTGGGAAAAATTTTTCCCCCTTTCAGAGCCTCTAAAGCCTTCAAATATGAGTTAAAAGTTTTTGTACCACCCCTCCAAAATAGAAAATTAATATCTTCAAAACTAGACTTGATCTTGCCATGAAAGTTTACCGACAGACTTATATATCAAAAATTTACCTCCAGGGAAGTAATTGGGACAATATGTGCTCAAATGAAAAGATTAATCAAAATAGTAAACTTTCCAAAAAATAGTAACCCTGCCCAAAGATAGCCCAAGTATTAAAAAAACTAGACAATATTTTTGGGTGATGCAAGATTTCTCTTACACCTTTGATGCTCTTGCATCACAATTGAGTAAAAGAGGAGAATTCAAAAAGAAATATCTTATCTATAATGTATTTTTATAAATTAGCAATGAAAATACATTGCACATCAATAGTGGAAAATGATAAGTAATCTAAGAATGCAAATGCTTAAATCTACCAATGAAAACAATCACCTTTTCTTTAACACCTTGTTTACAATGCATCAAATCAGTCAAAGAAATCTTAGGACCAATATGGTTTTGAAAATGTTGAATGAAAGAATTAGCAATTTTTTGAAAGGAATCGATGGAATAAGGAGGTAAAGAACAATACCATTACAAGGCCTTATCTCTAAATATTCTACTAAATATTTTAGCCATGAATCTATGATCATGAGAGAAGTTGCTACACAATGTTTGAAAGGTCTTCACATGAGACAAGGAATCATCTTTACCATTTTAAATCTCCAAAAGAGTTATTTCCATGTATTTAGGGATAATGACACAAATGATATACAAGGACAAAGGGATAGAAATATCACAACTAGGAATGTTAAATTTGGATTGAGTCATGAGGGAAATTTGTTGTTGCAAGGATGAAACAGTTCAAGCAAGACTATTAATAGTTTATTCAATGGAAGGTTGGTATGAGACATCTGTGAAAGGTTTGGACCATTATGAGAAATGGAAGGACTATTAGAATATGAAAATGGGACATTGTTGCAGGTAGGCATGGATGAAGGTTGGGAAACACACATATCACTTGAAGGGGAGGAACAATAGGATTAGAAATGCTTCCAAGACTAACATGTGTAGGATTTATGTTTGAAATGTATGTATTCATAAGATGTTGAGTGTATGTAGAAACACTAGGTAATGAATTAGGAATATGCATAAAAGTCTCAACACTAGCAGTAGGTTAGGTTAAACTAAAGTCTTGAGCACACTCCTTAATGGGTTTAACATTGTTATAAGTCAGATGTGAAATGGTACACAATTAACAAACACCATGCTCACTACTGTGGATTATCATCCTCATTGTTTCTACTAAAGATATGGTTTCCATATTATAATGTTATTGACATAATCATTGCTCAAATTTTTCAAAATATTTGGAAATATTTTGGACTTGGATAGGAGACACTCTTTAAGCTTCATCTTCATCATGAGAAGAGTGGGAAGAAATATTCTTAATAATAGTAGGAATTCGAGTAGTAGGCATGTATGTCTCATCAAGATTCCTAGGAAATAAAGAGCACTCTAGATCAAACAAACCAATAAGTCTATGAATTCTCCTAACCAGAATGTTGTAGATAGGAATCAATGTTATAATACTCATGCAAAAGGAAATGGAAGGAAGACATGTTGTAGACACCTAAAACTGGGCATGTGTTCTCTAATCAAGCAAATCTGCAAATCTCAGCCAAATGCTCTAAATTTCATCAAAATGGATCAAATCAATTTCAAATGGACATTTATCAATCAAATTGGACAAAATAATTTAAAATCAAAGCATCAAATAAATAATGACATTAAATGATCAAATATAAGCCTAAAGGGATTAATCAAACTATATAATTGATTTTAATAAATTATAGTTTAAATCAAAAATCAAATTGAACCTATTCCCCTACATGGCTAATTTAATTAATTGATTGAATTTAATAAATCCTAATATCCTTCAACATAAATTTGAGTAACCATTGAGAATTTAGAACACAAAGCACATGGATCACTCCTAATTTTCAATCTCAATCACTCATTTTGATCTTTGAATCTCAATCACTCAAATTTGTCCCTTTGTCCAAACCTTTGAGACAAGCATTTAAATTGTCCCCCCATTTGAAACCATCTCAAAGACTCTCACTAAACCAAGGCTTAATCATGATCAAGTAACTCTACCCCCTACACTTGGGAAAATCCTATAAATAGAATCCATTTTGAGAGCAAAAGGGATCCTAGAAAATTCGAATGCAAAGCATCCTTATTATAGACATTTCATAGCAAATTGAGAGCAATTGAGATCATATCATAGAAATTTATAATAATGGAGATCATTTTGAGAGCATTTGAATCAAATATCATAGAAAATTGAAAGAATTGAGAGCTAGTTAGGCATTATCTTTATCAAATTCTCATTCTAGGATTGTCACTAGTAGAGATTAAGGCTGAGAGATCTATTAGAAAAGCTTAGTTAGAGATCCATGAGATGTTAAATGCTTTATTTGTCAATTATTAGATTAAATTATATTATTGTTTCTATAGAATTGATAGATAGCACCTTTATTTCATGAAGGTATGATTTATACATACACACATGTCTAACAAATGCAAACAAAAAAATGGAAAGAGATATGCAAGCACTCATCAACTTCATGCAACATAAATGGATTATGTAACATGAAACATAATGAAGAGCACATCTCACCATAAAATCATAATGAATAAAAAGGAATTCTAACACCAAAATCAGAATAGAAATGTCATAAGTCAATTTTTCCAAAATCTACTTTAAGAAAAAAGATGATAGCTAGGGAGTGGATAGTCCACCTCTTTTCCTAATTGCACAATCGGAAGGAAGATGAATCAATAGGATCAAGTAGGACTTAAGCACTAATTGATTCAATGATAACTAACTAATAATGAATTGAGAAAAGTTGGATTTGTAGGGATATGGCTGACCAGTGTAAGATATAAGGCTAAATAAGTGAAATTTATAAATTTCAACATCTATAGAATAACAAAAATCAGGTAGGCATCTACAGTGAATTGAAATGGTAACCAAAGACCATATTTGACCTATAGTTTGAATTTGAGACTGAAATGGAGGCTATAGAATGTTTGGGCATTCTGTACCCAGGTACAAAATGATTTTCTCACTATGTACCTTGCAACTTTTTCTAAAACTTTCTAGGATAGTCTGTCAAATCTCATACTTTCTAAATTATCAACGAAAACTTCACCACCTTTTTTTGCACATATAAAAATGAGAAATTATTGGGTTGAAAGGGGTTTGTATTGGAAAAACCCCTATTTAGGAATCAACCTTGAAATTAAAATCAAAATGCTTAAAGGAAAGTAATGTAAATGTAAAGTTAAATATTAGATCTACCTTGTAAGTGTATATACAATCATGAATGGATATTGAGATCACACATATCCATGAATATTCTTTTATGTATCTTGAATGTAGTTTTTGGAACTTTTCATTTAGGAAGGAATCAATGATGGTTTTCACAAATACATAGATCTACGAATACCACTCCAAGATCTTCAATGTTTCTATGCTTGATAACTCTTGTCTTGAAGAATGGATGAATGAAATGCATGTAGATGTACATAAGGATATTCTTTATTGATTGAGAAATACTCTACTTTTCCATCACAAGAGAGAAGATTTCTACAATGGAGAATATTTCCTTCAAAATTTTCATGGATGCTTGAAGAATGCTTGAAACTTGAACTTGAATGCTTGGATGCAAAATTGTAGGAGATATCTTGACATCAACTCACCTTCATGAATACCCTATTGTCTTATCTTAAGCTAAGGAGAGATAAGCCACTTATATACCTTTGAGAACATTTTGGGATTCAAATGTATCCAGTTTGACCACAAATATGGAAATCTTGCTAAAACACTGCAATAGGCCACCCAAACACTGCAATAGGCCACCCATTCAAATTTAGGCCCAAAAACTAGGGTGTAGAATACCAAAACCATTCTATACCTCAGTATAGAATGAAAAAAATGTTCTATACCTAGGAAAATGAGCTCAAATTAAAATGGGGAATCGGGAATGAAGGGAATATTTTAGATTAAGTGGAGCTAGGTTGGTAGGATCAAGCATAACAAACATGAAATCTCATAATCACCAAAATGGGGCCTAATAAAGCATCAAATTATCAGTGCTAACTTTTTATGATGGTATAGTACTTAACCCTATACTTCTTTTTAGATAATCATTATAATAAAACTTTGCTTGTGCTAATGCTAAATCCTAATTAGCAGGTATTTTCCCAACTAGGCACCTCAACATATTACCATGAATCTAATTAACCACCTCTATTTGGCCATTTATTTGGAGATGAAAGGATAAACTAAAACTCAAATTGGTTCCCAATTCTTCCAAAGTTACCTCTAGAAATGTCCCATAAACTTTGAATCCCAATCAAATAAAATACTTCTTGGAATGACATGCAATCTTACCACCTCTTTGAAAAACAAGTTATCAATATTAGTAGCATCACTAGTCTTCTTGCATGGTATGAAATTAACTATTTTTGAGAATTAGTCCACAACTACAAATATTGAATCATTGCCTCTTTAAGTACGAGGAAAACCCAAAACAAAATCCATACTTACAGAGTCCCAAGGCTTGGATGGAGCCAATAGTGGTTGATACAAACCTACATTATGACTTCTTCCATTTGCAAGTTGTAAAACTCTACACTTCTCCACAAATTTGTTAACATCATTCTACATTTTTGGCCAATAATTATGTGTGATCAACTAAAAATAATTTTTATCCTATCCAAAATGGCCAAGAAGACTGCCACAATGCTTTTCCTTCAATAAATTATCTCTCATAGAACCTCTTGATATGCATAATTTTTTCTCTTTGAATTAAAAATCCTCCTGCAACATAAAATCAGTCTGAGGGCCCCTATCTCTAAGCATGGGATTAATTCACACTTCATACACATCTTGAACATTGGCATCATCAAAATATGAGTCCTTTAGGATTTCAAAGCCAACAATATTAGTTTGAATTTCTTGCAACAATAAACTCTTCCTACTTAATGCATCAAAAACCTTATTCATTTGCCCACTTTTATGCTTCAATACAAAATTAAAACTTTGAAGATACTCTACCCATTTAGCATGTCTTTGATTTAGCTTATGTTTACATTCAAATAATTACAAAGCACGATTATCTGTATAGACAATGAACTCCTCAAGAAGCAAGTAATATCTCTATTTCTTCAATGACTAAAACAAAGCATATAACTCAAGATCATAGGAAAAATATTTCATTTTTGTATCATTCAAATTCTCACTAAAGTATGCCAACGGTTTACCTTCTTGACTAAGTTCAACCCCTATAACCAATCCACTTACACTACACTTAACTCGGAAAACCTTATCAAAATTAGGCAAAGAAAGAATAGGTTGTTCACTCACCATTTTTTTAAATATTTGAAATTGTTCTTAGCTTCATTGGTCCATTCAAATGTCCTCTTGTTCCCCTAAATATTTTCAAGAATGGGAGCAACAACATGACTGGAATTCTTAATAAACTTATTGTAAAAACTAGCAAAACCATGCCACTTTCTTACCTCCATTTAATTTCTTGGAGTTGGCCAATAAACAATGGCTTTAACCTTCTCTCCATCCATCTTGAACCCATATTTGGACACCATAAAACCCAAGTAAATCAGTTCATTCTACAAAAAACACATTTCTTAAGGTTGATCTTAAACTTTTCCTCATGCAACTTTCTCATCACCATCCTCAAATGCTCTAAATGTTCCTCCTTTTACCTACTAAAGACCAAAAATGTCAACAAGATATACAATCACAAAATTTCCAAGAAATGGCTTCAAAACTTCATTCAGAAACCTCATAAAAGTGTTGGCTGCATTAGAAAATCCAAATGGTATGACAAGCCACTTGTATAATCCATCATTAGTTTTGAACATTTTTTTGCATTCATCTCCAAGTCTAATTATGATATGATGGTAACCAATTTTTAGATTAATTTTAGAGAAATACATTGAGCCACTCAAACAATCTATTAAATCTTCAATTCTAGGAATAATAAATCTATATCTAATAGTTATCTTATTAATATCCCTAGAATTCGTACACATCCTCCATTCACCTCCATTATTAGGCACTAAGATAGTGTAGGTCTTAAACTTTCCTTCTAATCTCCTCATTCTCTTTGGGAGACAATCTATATGCAACCTTATTTGGATGGCTAGCTCCTGGTATCAAATCCATACGGTGACTAATACTCCTCATAGGAGGAAAATCATTTGGGAAATCAACTAATACAATATATATATGCTCTTTCAAGATTCCTTGTATATCTTTAGGAAAATAATCTAATTTTATAAAGGAGAACACAATTTTGGGTTTAAGAACTGAAGAAAATCCTACTCCTTTAGTCTTCATATCATGTAAAAACTCTTTACCACTTACCACCATTACCTTACTATTGTTGTTGTCTCCTTATTTTTCTTGCATAGACATCAAGGTATGCTTAACCTTGTCCTTCTCAAAGGTTTAAGTATTGTCTCCTTGGTCATGCACCACCTTCATGTGAAATTTCCAAGGTCTTCCAAGAAAAACATGGCAGACATCCATAGGCATTACATCACATAACATTGTTAGGATTGGATAATACTGAGAGGGGGCGTGAATCAGTATTATAGTACTTAATTAAATTCTTCAACCATTTAAATATCAACCATAAACTTTTTGTAAAGAAAATAATATAAACAAATGACACAATACTCATAACACCATATTTTGTTTTCGAGGAAATCCTGGCCAAGGGAAAACCCCGGTGGGGATGGTACCCACAAGCATGCACTAAAGTATAATGTCCATGTAAGGAGACCTAGCCCTATTAGGAGCTGAATATTACATAGTACATTTCCTTGTTAGAGGAATAAAAACCATGTTAAAGGTTCACAACACCTTGTTAGGGGCCAATTGAGCTTACAGATCTTACAATATATTTTAGGTTACAAAGTGTTCTTAGTCATGAACAAAAACAAGCAACACTGGTGCTTAGATAGTTCCTTTAATGCTTTTCAATGATATCTACCATTCTCTACTCTGATATTCACTTCAACAACTTATCCAACTGTCCAACTAATTCTCTAAATCAATCACATCACAACCTTTATCAAAAAGATCTTACATATATATCTCACAACTTTACAAAGTCATCTCTTAGCATGAATATTACAAATATTAGTAAGTCAACCTTCAATACAAAATACATTTAGTATAGTAAACATTAAATTCATAGTTGACGCTCTTGCATAGTCAATGTGGAGGTTATCGACAACCAAAATACAACTTTGACTGTCTGGAGTCCAAGCCATACTCCCTCAATCTTTGCTACTGTCAAACTGCTCTATTTCGCTATTCTACTGCAGTTTGTCTATCTTCAATTCTGTCTAACTCACCATAGATTCAACCAAAACAAAATTAGTCTTAGGTGGAGGTCATGCATACCCCATAGTATCTTCCTCTAAGCTCTCTTTCCCTAAAACATCAATCTCAATCTTCGACACCCAAAACACTTATGTATCTTTGCTTCTACACTTAGTCAATTTTTGAATCACCAAAACTTATCTTTTCTAGAATCGGTCTGAAACCCAAATGTGTTTCCATAAATGAAAACCAAAAATTAAATCACATTTACAAAAAATTTATTACTTGCTAACAATATCTCCCTTTGGCATTGATGGCAACACTTGTAAAAAAAAAATGAATAAGTGTTCCAACTAATCTGTCTCCTCTATAAACTTTTCTTTTTCTTTTCTCTTTTCTTTTCTTCTCTATATATTATCTATATATATATATTTTTCTTATTCTCTTCTCCCCATTTGAAAACAACGACAAAGGTGCATATATAACAAAAGGTTTAATTCTTGCTCACCAGTTTCAAAATATCCTAAAAGGAATCTTCCAAGATATTCACTTCTGCAGTCCATGTCTTGAACAAAATTTGGCTAATGTGAATTAATCCATTCAGTGTGAATGATGTGGTCTCAAATTATTTCAAGTCTATGGGAAAATATTTATCTAGTGAATCTATCACTTTCTCCAAGTCTGAGAGATGAACCTCAAGTATTGATAACTTAGGAGTGATAAAGCTTTTCAGCAAATTGAACCTTGTCAATACTCTCCCTTTCTCATTATCCAGTACACTGAGTTTAGCCAAAATCCTTGTGACTTCTTTGTCTAGATCTATTGTGGAATATGAAGATGTTTCACAACCATCCATCATACTATTCAGAGTTTCCCTTTCTTTGGCAATAATGTCTTGTACATTCTGAATATGCCTTATTGGATTCATGCAATAACTGAACAATTTTCTCCCATGTCTAATGTAGCTTCTTGCATTTGTCAAGAAAGTCTTCACAATGCCTAAATCCCATGTTATACATTTGCAGACTGCTATTAACTTCTTCTCTGAGTAGGTCTTCTCCACCTTTTCCTCTACTATCTTTAGTAGGTTCTCATAGTGCCCATCAAATTCATTAAGTGTGATTCTCATATTCTCAATGTCATCTTTATTCTGGAAAACAATAGGTGTTGGAAGCAATTTGTTTACAGTATCAATTTCTCTTGTGATTACTTTTTCCTTCTTGTCTCCTTTCTGTTCCGACCTTTCCTTTTCTTTGTTCAAATCAGTAAATGCCAATTTTAGTAGCTCTACTTCATCCATGCTGTCAACATTTACATCACTTCTTGCCAACAATGAAATGGATGATGTGTTTACCTCTTTATTTTCATCCTCTTTCTAATCTTTCTTCTTTTCTTCTTCCTTCTACTCTTCTTCCTTCTTCTGTTCCTCTTCTATTTTTTGTTCCTCTTCCTTCTTCTGTTCTGCCTCATCTGCCACAGAAGTATCCATATTCCCTGAAAAAGGGTCCTTCTCATCTTGAGAGGTGTCAAGAGTTACTGCTACACCAGAAACATAGAAATCTAGAGATGGATCTTCTTCGCTCTTCTTAGTAGATGTCTCTGTTGCCTTAGATATCTCACCCATTCACAATTGTGTGGGTGATGTGGTCTTACGAGGTGAGGGATTTCTAGAAGTAGTGCCCATCAGTATCTTCTCTAGTGCCTTCTGAGTTTCCTCAGTGACTTCATCATATTTCCTTGCCATGATCTTCAATAATCTCACCTTGGTACTTAGTAGAGGTTTTAGTTTCTTGTATATTCTGTCCCTTTCTTGGATTGATATCACAGGTAGCATGTTATCTATTTCTTGGTTTCTGATTGTATCACCTTCAATTTGTGCAACATTTTTTCTTATTTCCAATCTCCCATAAAGGTCTATGGGTATGCTTCCTTCAATCTCTAACAATGTCTTCTTAAAATTAAGTAGGTGCTCTATCATAATGTCTTCAATTTTAAGTTTTTCTGCCTCTTCATACTTGTTATAATATCTATCAATTGTAACCAAATTGCCTTTCTCTAATGCTATTTTCTCTAGCATCTTTATGTCAGGTTTCCAAATGTGTTTTTCTAATTTCTTCTCTTCTCCTGCTGTGCTCTGCTCTTTAGGTGATGTTTGCATGCTTGATCTTGTTACTCTAGAAGTGAAATTTTTAGTTTGAGCTATTTGCTGTTGAGGAGGAGGTGGACTATCTACCATGATTACCTCGGGAGTGGGAGGGGCTACAGTACTTCCACTTGCAGGTCCAAGATCTCTTTCTATCATCTTCTTCTTCACTTCTTTAAGTTCCTCTTCTGTCAATCCTTCTTTAACTCTGCAATCATGTACAAGATTTTCTATCTTTCTCTTCCTCAGACCTCTAGTCTGTTCTTCTCTCACTTTTTCTGAATTTTCTTCATAAGTTCCCCATCTTTCCTCTGATGTATCTATCTCTGATGCAAGGACATTTTCTACTTGCATGGTAAGCACTTCAGAACTCACTTCATAACCCATGGGGTAACACCATTTAATACTGGGTATGAGTGCTTCAAAGCACACACAATCAATTTCAACCATGAAACATATTGTATCTTATATTTCTCAACAATGTCTTCATGTTTTATGTACCTTGTCTTCATCTGTCTCTGTAAAATCTTGATCAACCCAAGTAGCATTCTGTCTTTTGTAGCTTTGTGAAATCAATATGCCAGTGGGTACCCTAGACTTCCAACCACTAGGATGTAAACTAGGAAACTTGTTCTCAATATGAATGAACACATGCATCAACAATTAACCAAATATGAAGGTTTTTGATTTGTCCTTCTTCACAAGCTTTAAATTCTCAAGGAATTGCTGTGCCAGATCTTCACATAGATTATACTATATATTTTCTTTCACCATTCTCCATGCCATCATGATGACTCCAGCAGATACTGAATTAGGTCTGCTACTATAATAGAACTTGTACCGAAGTATCATCACAATCAATCTGACATCTTGCTGAAAGATGTCATTTAATGTCATTGCCTGTCTGTCCCATTTGGAATGAGTTAGGGTTTCAAATTATTTCTTCACATGTTTCTCCGCAATAGGAATGATTCCGATGTTGTCCAATCCAGTGATTTCATGAATTAGGTCACTACAAATCTTCACAGGTTGATCACCAATCTAGATAAATTGATCATGAACCCTACATAACAGTATTTTTAACCATTCATCTTCATCAAATTTTCATAAATCCATTATTTTCATTATGCTCAGTTGATTGATATTTTTGTATTATTCTCTCATGAATCCATTGTCAGTCATATAATCCATCTCAGTTGATATATCATCAATTCCCAGTATGTCATACTTACAATGTAGGTAAGCCCTAATATCTTCTATGTGTAACACACCATACGGGGTTTGGGAAAATGCTCCCTCTGGATCCTCTTCAGATGATTTGAATGGATGTTTCTTTAACTTGTACCTAGTTCTATCTGTAACATCAAAAATAATAGGTGCATCCATGGCTAGATGATGTAAAATACCTTTCTGTCGCTGAATTCTGAGTTTATCCTTCAATCGATCACGCACGAACAATGTAGAATAATCTGAACTTCTCTGCTCTCTGAAATCCTTATCTCTCTCTTTGTCAAATGGTAAAGAGATAAGTCATTAAGTGGTGCTTTATAAAAGTTAAGTTATGAATTTCACTTTCAATTGAAACTGTCCAGTCAGCTGTTAGATCTCGCAAACAAAATGTGTGTCGGCTGATGTTGCGCTCTTAGATGTATACTTCATGATGTCATCCAAGCTTATACCCAAGCTCGCATGAGCTCAATCCACAAATTTTGGGGCAAGATATATTCTGTTGTTTGTATCCAATGCTCCCCCTAAGGCCATGATTGGACAATTAGGTTGATTTTGTCTTGCTACCATCAGGCAAAGATCCAGTAGCCTCTACTAACTCTCCCTAAACTGATGTCTAACTAGTTTCTTTGATCTTCCATATCTTACCATTGTTGTTGTCTTCTTCCTTTTGAAACAACTTTCAAAATCACTCTTCACATCTGCAAAACTCTTACCAATATCATTTCCATTCTTCTGTGAATTCATAGGAGGTGATACTCTTCTATTGTTTGATCCATTATACCTGTAAAATTTCTCTATATGTCCTGGATTATTGCATTTGTAACATATAGGAGGTATTCTTTCCTGATTGACTTGCAGCTTACATTATTTCACAACGCATCCAATGTTATTACATTTGCAGCATGTAGGTTTCATTGTAGGTTCTCTTCCATTGTCTTGTCTATATCCTGATTGATTAGGTTTTCTACATTTTGATTTCTTGTGCCCATATCCATTACAGTTTAAAAAATAACTAGAAAAAGTTCTAAAAGGGGCATTACCTCTGCAGTCTCTCTTCATGTGTCCAAATATTTTGCAGCCAAAGCATATACCTCTGAAGGGTTTGATCTATTCTTTAGGATCTTTAATAGAAGGTTTCTCAACATCAATATTCTCATTTGATTTCTCTTCCTGATTCTTTGAGCATTCAGCTTCATTAAATCCAATACCAGTCATATCACCCTTAGGTTTCTGTTTGTCTCTCTGTTCATCAATCAAGTCATTACTGGTGTGAAGTTTCTCAATATGATTCTTTGCTTCAACAAGTTCACCTTTTATAATCTGATTGTATTTCTCCATTTCTAGATACTTGTTCTTGTAGTTGTCAGCCTCATTCTTCATTTGATCTAATGCACTGTTCAAATCTTCTTCAACTTTCTTCTTTGCATCCTTCTGTACCTGTATTTCTTTAGCCATAGTCTCATATTCAAGTTTCAAAGTTTCATTCTCTTCTTTTAGTTGCATCACCTTATCTGAACTATCTTCATCTGAATCCTCTTTTATCTGAACCATAAGATCTTGTCTTTGATTTCTGGAAAGCTCAAGTTGATCTTTGAGTTTCTTTATGAATTTCTCAGCTCTACGCATGTTGAATCTCAATTCTCCATTCTCTGCTTTTTCTTTATCAAGGTCTTCAAGTGTAGAATCAAAGTTTTCTTGCAAACTGTCCAAATCCATTATGATCTCCCTCAAGCTATTAGACTTTCTCTCCAAGGGCCAAAAGCTCTGATACCAATTGTTAGGATTGGATAATACTAAGAGGGGGGCTGAATCTATATTATAGTACTTAATTAAATTCTTCAACCATAAACTTGCTATAAAGAAAAGAACATAAGCAAATGACACATACTCATAACACCATATTTTGTTTTCGAGGAAACCCTGGTCAAGCGAAAACCCTGGTGGGGATGGTACCCACAAGCATGCACGAAAGTATAATGTCCCTGTAAGAAGACCTAGCCCTGTTAGGAGCTGAATATTACATAGTACATTTCCTTGTTATAGGAATAAAAACCCTATTAAAGGTTCACAACACCCTGTTAGGGGCTGTAACCACCTAAATTTGGTCTGTTCTAACTATGGACCCTATTTTCCCTAAGTGTGATCATACCCTCGATTATGTCCAAACAACCCTGTTACTGTTTGGCATAATTCTTTAAATCAATTTAATGTCCTAAGTGATTTTTATCACTAAATTATATTAACTATTATAGCCATACAATTCAAATCAATTTTGACCAATCAAATCAAACCAAAATCAAACATGGCTATAGTATTTAATTATAAAGGAATTAAATAAATCCCTAA
>MU226318.1:588168-622821 GCA_018584345.1 Thuja plicata
CCCCTAATTATTAAAAAGCAATTTCATTGTTTAAATAATTAATTTCTATATTTCTAAATGAATTAAATAAGTTTATTTCATTTATTAATATTCCCTCAAACCCCAACCTAACCTATCTCAACCACTTATACCCTGAGTTCTAACCCTTCTCAACCCATTCACCCTTTCTAATCTAATCCTAAGCCTAATTCTAGTCCTAACCCACCTCCTAATGTTGTCACATTCCATTAGGGAATGATTAACAACTCAACCCACTTAAGAAAGTCCACTTTCTCAAGCTTGACTTCCTTAAGGTCCACTTTCTCAAGCCATCCTCTTACACTCTACCTTGCCTCTTTAAGGCTTTCATTAATTCCTTATTAATGAAGATGCCTTAGGCCTATGTCTCCCCCATGCCTTATTAATGCCTTGGGCATTAATGGCTCTTACACCTTCATTAATGAGCCCCTTCACTCATTAATTCATCTTGGCCCCCCCCTCTCTCTCATTCTTCTATAAATAGAAGCCATTTTTGAGAGGAAAGAAGCCTTCACATTAGATCAAAAATACATTGTTATGCTGTTGGATTACTCTTAGAATCATATTTCATCTTTCATTCCATGCTTTTGCATTGTTTTCATTTCAACTTTTAGAGCTAGATTGCATGCTTTATCATCTTTTAGCTTGTTTTTAATCTAAAATCCTTCATGCTAGGTTGTATTTGTCACTGATTTGTAGCATATTCTGAGGGTTGATATGTTACTAATTACACTCTTCCTAGTTAGCAGGCAATAGGTTGATATTAGTGGTTTTGAACGTTTTATCTAACCTTTCAAGCTAATGCAATGACTTATTGAGTGTTTGTGTCCTTTTCATCAGGTACCCAAATACACACTCACATTTCTGGCACCCACCGTGGAGCTTGAATTTTGATTTAGCCTCATTTTCTAACTCTTTTTGGCAATTTGCATACTCAGGAATCGATCACATAATCACATTTAATCTTGCAGGATCGCATCCTGGATACGCCCTCGCACCGCGTAAATTCTGGCTCACATCCAAGATTTCTCAGATTGTTTCTGGTTCTGGCTCGCATCTGGTCAGCAAGGGCTCGTATCTGGATGAAAAGGCTCGCATCCCAAATACTATATCGCATTCAGTAGGATTTAGGCTTGTATTTGGTTGAAAAGGTTGTCTACTTCATTTGCCTAATCCTAACAAGTTTGACAAGTTGTGCTTTTTGTCTCTTACAGATTAACAAGTGTGTTGCAGGTATTTTTGGTAGTTTTCATGAAGTTGGGTTAAGCGGATACTAACGTGGTTTTTACAGGTTGCCAAACCCCCTCCATCTTTACTTCTATTTTATTTGCTTTTTAAAACACTTAAGAACATTTATCCACTTGCTAAACAACTAGTTATTATGCTCTTTTCCTCTTGAGGAAAATCAGAAAGTCAGACGTTGTCTTATCATTTGTGATGAAATTGAGGGTAACTGAACAAGCAATACACACCATTTAAATTCATTTTGGGGATAGAAATTGAACAAACACAAATCACTAAATCATGTGGGATCAATGAACAAAATCGTATAATTCTTTTTCGGATTCAGTAATTGAACAAAACAAAGCACTAAATATGTGGGCTCAATGAACAAACACATTGTTTAATTGCTTTTGGATCAGAAATTGAACAAAACAAACTCACTAAATTTTGTGGTTAAATTGAACAAGACAAACTTTCCCTTTCTATTTTCTTTAAAGATAGGAATAATTAAATCAGGCTCAACATAGCTTGAGGGAAAGAACTTTTGTTTTAAGTATTTGAGGAGAAAATGACATGGACTAGGAGAGTATGCTCTTCTTCTTTTGAAGAATCAGAAATTTAGAAATCCTAAGCTTGCCAATCCTGGTTACTGATCTTTTAACACTAGAGGGCCTACCGGTTGAGGAAAAAATCTCCTGGGAATGACCCAAGTGAGGACAGGTCTTACGCCGACCCTTCCAACTCACTATAAATAGTTGCTTCCTTGTAGGCCAAAGCCTCGAAAGATGTAACTGGTTTTGTTCTTGGAATTTTGACATTATTCCTTGAACATATCAGGGTGTATATAGAGCGGAGTCGCTTGAATCTTTCTTGCGAGACTATATATATTTAGGTACTCATAGGGCTATACGCCTCAATTTTGCCTTGCGTAATTCTATGGGGGACAGTTTCGGATCGATTGCCCAATAATTTACAACACATTCAACTAAAAAAAAACCCTATTCATCCCCAAAAGGGTGATAATCTTTGTGCAAGGCAAAAATTAATTTCCCCAAGACACTCGTCATATCATGCCCTCACTTGCATTTGGAGTCGGCTAATACAACATCATGACTGGAGCCATTGTGTGCTTGGTGATGGCTGTATTCTGATTAGCATTTGAGTTGTACCTAAGTCAATGAGCAAAGATTTTCATCCTCCACCTAGAAAATAGGGCAAAAGAGTGTTTGATTCATCCCCTTAACAATGCAAAATTGTTTGACATGTTCAAAAGATCACTAAAAAGACTTAATATTTTCCTCATTTTCCTTTTTTCTCTCTGATTACACGTAATCCTGCCACATTGTAGCATGACCTTTGAGTCTCGTACAAGAAAAATTCACTCTCTTCTCTTATGCCAGTCCTTGAAACTCAAAATATTTATCAAGTTCATGAACCCAATCAAGAGTTTCCTCTATACTGAGGTTTCCTAAATATGTAGAAACCTCAACTTTGGCTTCACTCCCACACTTGTAATTACTCTTATCAATTGTTCATCTTCTCCAAATAGTTTCTCTTCCCCCTCCATGTCACTGCCCTCATCAGTCACCACACATATCCTTTGTTCCCTCTCCATAGTATCCAACCTTGTAATGATACAACATTTCATATGCTCCCTCATCTTGTCCTCTTCTACCAACTCTCTTATTCATTCTTCTTGAAGGCATACTATCCATCCCAAGTTCTTAGGGTTAAATACCACTATGATAGAAACCTTACTAGTAAAAAACTAATAATAACTTATAGAGATATAACAATAATAAGGAAAAATGAGATGAGTTTTAGATTTAACTCAGAGTTCTTATAAAACAAACTCTCATTGTCCACAAATAGAACAAAATAAAATAAATATAATTATGACCAACAAAAAATACTGAAAAGAATTTGATTTAACAAATTACCAATGAGACACTTTGCTTGGGATTAACAATGTCTTTGATTCCCCCAAGGTATCAAACCACAATCTCTCAACAAAATAGACATAGAAGAAACCAATTCCCTCTCGACTTTACTTGATTCTCCACTTCCAATTCTCCTTTTTGTCAATTTTCTCTTGAGAATGACACAATATCTTTTCTTCAACTAATTCCAACTGCCCCCCTCCAATTGGTGCCAAGAAAACAAACTTCTCATTCTATCAATTGGGAAGGCAAGTCTAAAGTTGTTAAACTACTAATCAATGGACTTGCAATTGTCCAATGTGATGCTCATTTAGTTTCCCTCGGACTAGATGAATTCCTATCCTTGCATTGTCAAGAAATCTATAATGTTTCGACACAAATAGGTACTACACATCTACTACATACTAAAAACAATATTATAGCTTACTAAATCTACCAAATTAAATAAGAGAATTTTTTTTTTTGAAAAAGGGAGCGATGCCCCTGCATCAAGCATTCATCAATTCTTCAAATCTGTTTAGGGAATTAAAATATTATTATGGACAGGAACAATAATTTTTAAGGATAAAAAAACATTTATAAATGCTATAATTTTCTTGCATTCTTCTATGTAGGGTGTAGTTGTGGATTTTTTTTTTATCATGGTCAAACTTGTTTGATGTCAATTATCACAATGATTTCAAACTGTAGAATGCTATCACTGTATGTTCATCATCCCTACTACATGTCATATTAGTTGTTTCATTTGTTTGTTCTTTTGAAGCTTCATAAAAAACTCCCAAGTTGTGTTTGGTTGGATATTTTTTTTTTTTAGCTTAAATGACACATTTGAGAGATATTTAATACTCAGTTTTAAAGATTAGACAAATTTTAACTTGCTAAGAATCAAGTTGTGATTTTATATACCAAGCGATATTTGATCACTGCTACGAATCAATGTCTGGGTGCTCTACTATGTTTTAGAGTAGATTAGTTCAATGATAGAGATCTCAAAGATGAGAAAAATGACCATCCAAATCTCCAAATCTACAACCTTAAAGAGAATCCCAATGACCTATATGAGGTACCTTATAAGGAAGTTAATATGGACACTCTCAAAAGATTATAAATATAAAATAGTCCAAGCATGTTGTCCTCCAAAGAAAACTTTATCTTTATTGACATATAAATTATGTAGTGAAACAAAAACTTTAAAATATTCTCATTCTTAATAGCCATTATTTGTTTGAAAAACTTAACAGATTGTTCAACAAAGTAGTAATATAAACAAAAATGCCCTCCAATAATGAGAAGATAAGCCCAATAAATGATATTTTCTAGTAGGATCCAAGTGATATGAATGTAATACCTGGAAAAATCTTTATACAGAGTCAAACTCATGAGAATTAAAATAAAAAAAACATGAAAAAACACAAGAAAAGAAGTTTCATGCTCGCAAACGTGTCTTCTCGTAAGTAGAAAACCCCAATAAAATGTTTATATTATTGATATGTTTGAACTTTCTTTAAAATCTCAAATGGCCACATCACATCTGGTAATCACATGGGCATAGGATTTCACACATCAAGAAGAATGGATTATTTATAGGAGCAATTTATAGTGCATAGGTAGAGAGGTCTTATATTTTCAAGGGAAAACATTCCTTCTTTAATTAATTCAATAACCAATCTTTCACTATCATCGAGTACAAACGTTAATCACAAAACAAACATATCTTTCATGCATTCAATCATCAAGTAAATGTCAAATTTATGAAAAATATGTTTTGTTTATACAAAATTATACAAGCCTCTACTATTGAAAATGTATGTCTTAAAAAAAATAAAAAAAATAAAAGTACAATTTTGTGTCCCACCTTTATAAGAAAATGATTAATATAAGTAGGATTAATAAAGTGAAGAGTAGAATTTGAATTGCTGAAAATTTTAGAAAAGTGAAGTTGAATTGACATAACAAAAAAGATCAAACTTTGTAATTTTGTCATAGGACATCTGTCGTAATGGAAAAGTTCATGTCGTAGGCACCTAAATAGTGTTGAGTTCAAATCTTCTCTAATACATAAAAAAACAATGTTATTTTTTCCTAATTTTTCCCAAATAGATCAATAACTAGTGCATGGATCTCTTTAAATTTTGGACGAATATTTTTCAAAGTTCACCAAAACTCATAGTTATTATATGATATCAATATTTATCTAATTTTTTTTATCATTAAAAAAAATACTACTACTTTGGAGAGGATTATCTCCTCTAATGCACCATCTACTTTTTTTTTCATATATTTCATTTTTTAAATTTCTAATTAGCTTTATATTTGATTATAAAAAATTACATGACATATTTTTAAAAATTATATTAACATTAATTGAAATATAATATAAAATAAATTTTTGTATGCTAGACCTTAATCTCTATAAAAGGTAATTTTTAATTTTTTTTGAAAAAATTCCTAATGAGGAAATACATAAATAAAAGTTGAAGTTGTTTGGTATTTGTCCAAAAGAGGTACATTAATTTGCCCCATAAATAATTTTGGTCGAAAGAGCTTTTTTTCAAAATAATTTCTACCAAATTAACCCTTTCACTTGAAACATTACAAGTAATTTTGATCACGATTCAATTTTTAAATGTTTTATAGTTTGGAAGAAAGGGTTTTACCCAAATAATTTTGTCACATATACATCACATGGTTTTAGGAAAAATTGATTTTCCTGAAACCATTCCAATCCAAACTACCTTGTTGGTAGAAAGTATGACACCAGTTTAATTTTTTTACCTGACCATCAGTAAAAGGTCTATTTAGAAGTAAATATACTTTTGATAGTTAGTAAAAGGTTTATTTAGAGTCTAACATTCCATCGAGCACAAACTCACATGAGAGAGAGAGAGAGAGAGAGAGAGAGAGAGAGAGAGAGAGAGAGAGAGAGAGAGAGAGAGAGAGATGTATGTGNGAGAGAGAGAGAGAGAGAGAGAGAGAGAGAGAGAGAGAGAGAGAGAGAGAGATGTATTTGTCCTCTCACCATCACTATTCCTCTCACCATCACTATTTATCTTTCTACCTCTCAATACATATCCATGCCTTAATTTTGGGCCCTAAATAACATACGCTAAACCTTCAACCCTATACTCTCACCCTTACACCACATCCCTCAACCCTAGGTACTAAATCATATATTCTAAATCCTCAACCCTATATCCTCAACCATAAACCTCATACCTTCAAACTTAAACCATTTCCCTCAATTCTAGGTCCTATAGCCTATAGACTAAACCATCAACCCTATATACTCAACCCTAAACTCTATACCCTCCACCTTCAATCCTAAACCCTAAAAATTATACCTTGTACCCTCAACCTCACACATAAACCCTAAGCGCTAAAGATTATATCATAAATCCTCAACCCTAAACCTTACAACCTATGCCCTATTTGTTAAAATAAAAAATGTTGTTAATAATATAACACTAAAACATAATTTTTAATTTGATCTCTAAACTTTCAATGCCCTACCCTTCATAATCAATTGTAAGCCTTAACCCTAGGCCTTAAAACCTAAACCCTCAACCCTAGGTTTAAACAATCAAACTTAAACCATATAGCCTCAATCCTAAACCCTACACCCTCAACCATATACTATACAACCTCAACCCTAGGCCCTAAACACTATACCCTTTGCCTTATATAGGAGAATGTTAATATGAGCCTACTAATTACCAAAAATTGACTAAGTATAAAAGTTTATAAGATATTCTAAAATATAGAATCTACCTCATAAATCCTAGAGATCTGAAACCACTCTCAAATATCTTGGCAATTTATACATGAAATTAACTTAAATTATAAGAAATAAAAAAAATATTGGAATGGTACTTAATGTTATATTTCCTGCATATATATTAATGAAGAGAATGAGTCTTTAAGTTCAAGGAAAAGATGGGGAGTTAGAAAAATTTCTTCTTCTCTAAAATGTGAGCATGTTATAATGCATTCATTTTATGGCCTTCTAGGCTACCAAGACATAATGTGAATGTGTTATAATGAGAACCTCACTCTATGTCTTGGATGGGACAAAAAATTGGAGTGGAAACGTTTTGTTTCCCCCTCTTGGTGTAGTTAATTGGATATTATTTCTATACTATATAGTGTTGAAGGTATTCACATATTTTGTCACTTTTTATTTTTTATTTTTAAATTGGAGGAATCCCTTATGAATAAGAGTGTATATATAAGGACTTATAATTATTTATGGGGTTGGATATATCGATGATATAAATTAATATGATAGTGTACCCTGGTTTTGAGGTATTGTTAATAGGTTTTATTAGTAACTAGGTTGTGGTTGTTTTTATATATTAAAGCAACCTAAGCCATTACAAAGAATTAAATTAAGCACAAGACGTGCATCCACTTACAACACACAACCAATCACAACACATTATCAGCCAATGCCCCTTTTTAACATCAAAAACCAACTAACCCAGCCAAACCACCCCAAAGTAAAGGTATAGAAATACCCACCCTTAACAACATAGTCAACAATCAAATAGTGAAAACCAAAAAACATGACCCTACTAGTAAAGTTAATATAACTCAAACTATCCAAAAAAAATGAAGCTAAACCATCTACTACTATTAGTATCAATTTCTAAATAACCAACAAAGGACCATAAAGTATTAATTTGGCCCTTAGGGGTCAACCACCATGAAAAGTTTAAAACTAACATCAGAAAATAAAACACGATCACTTAGGGTTATTTCCCCCTAAATTAATCAGCAACTTGAACTAGTCCTCAGATAGGGACTGAAACAACTTCCCCTCATCCTTCACCTTCACTAAATCCTTCTGGTTCTCCTGGTGCAGTAAATGGAGAGTCATGGCCAACGAGTGTATGACCTTTAAAAAAAAGTATGCCAGCATTGTGAATCTTGAATTAAGGTCATTGACCTTACTATTCAACGTCTGCATATCCTCCTTTATCTGTTGCAACTTCACAATTATCTCTTGTAGCTCCACATTGTGGTCATCCTTCATGATTTTTGAGGCACCAGCCATGTCCTCCTCTTTCCCCTTAGTGCAGCCCTCATTATCATCCATTTTAGTCTCCTTGCTACTAAAGCCAAGCGACAGTGTAACAGTAAGAGGAGAGTCCTTCCTATCCTCCCCAAAGTCCTTTTTAACTGACAAATAGACTGAATTCATCTTGAAACTGGCCAAAACATGGTTGAGTCCTTTCTCCTTTCTCCAGTCACCATAATCGAGGTGCTCTTTCCCTTTCTTGTGTTTGAGCTATCCTCATCCCTAGCCTTTTTATTTTGAATCTTTTTGTTTTTCTCTTCCATCATCCCTTCACCTTCCCCTGACTCCAAATCCTCCTCCTCCTCCTCCATATTGAATCTATTTCTAACCGCTTTTTGCTTCAAATGGGAGTTGGAAGTGATTTTGTGGGACCTTCTATGAATTTCATTATCTTCTTTTGGAGAATCATCAATATTAATCTATTCTTCCCTTTTAATCAAAGCAGGCCCCAAAGTAGGGTTTTTAATTATTTTCCCTAAGGAAGTGGGGGTCTTTGAGGATGAATCCAAAGGGGATGGGATCTCCTCATTTTCCCTAGGGTTACCAGTAGGGTTACAGATGGTTCTGTGCAAGGAGACAAATTTGGGAGGGCATAACACACGGTGGAAATTATACAGGCAAAGAATTAACCCTTGATATAAAATATAGTAGTTCTTTTGTGCTTCCTTCTTAGCACACACATCCACCATAGACACTTCAAGAGAATAAAGAAAGAAAAAAGGGATAGAAATTTCTTCACTATACCGGAAGTGATTAAATAGAGGGAAATGATAATTGTAACAGGTACCAATTCTACCCTTGAGCATCAGATATTTCATAATAATAAGGCATACCTCATTCTAAGGCTCTCATAGTTCATCACATTTGAAACCCCCCAAAAAATGGACAGGATTGTCCATCTTCTTGAAGAACCAATTCACACTGGTGTCATCCTTGCATTTCTTCACCTTTTTCCACTTCCTTCCCTCCATAGATAGCCCCGTGGCTTGAGCAATAACTTCTTCATTGATTTCAAAGGTAATGTTGTTAATGGTTACCTTACGCTCCTCCCAAGTTTCCACCAGATGCATAAAAATGATCTCATCACTACCTTCTATGGCTTCCATATAAGGAAAAAACCCACCTTCTTTAAGGTACAAAACAACATAGGGGTTCTTGTGGAACCCATCTTCAATCTTTGGTGGCTCCACCCTAACCATATCACCTCCCATTTTAGCTTTATATCCTAAATTTTGCACCTCTTCCTAGTTATTCACAGACATCCCAACCCAGTGCCCAACTCTAAATAGCTCAGTCCAATTCTTTCTCTAACTCAGACCTCCGTTACAAAAAAAATAGAGTCACACAGGCAGTAACAAAAGGAAATAAACTCACGCCACCCTTATTTTTTTTGAAAAGACGCTAGCTCGAGAAAATGTGTGTATCGCTCACATGTAAAACCTTTATAAAAAGAATAAAAGCCCACAAATTAAAATGATTACGAACCTTGGGCATGATAGGATCATAAAGGTTGGCAGTCTTTTCACTTTCCATGAAGCTAGTATAAATACTCATGCAATATTTTCTCTTAAACTTCACCGTACGACCACCACATCTGTTAATAATGACCCTTCTTTACCAATAATTAATATTATTCATTCTGCTAGCAACCCTTTTTTTAAAATTTGAAATCTTGTGGTATCCCATTATCATAGTAGCTGCCCAACTCAACCAATAGATAATTCTATAGTTGTACCACATATTTAGGGATGGTAATTTTGTTCCCTCCCAATGAGTGCTTGCGTATGCGCCATTGAGACCCCAGGTTTCTCCAACACTTGTTCCCATTGGTGATAGCCCTCTAGCAGCCAGTGCATCTGCCATCGCATTACCCTCCCTATAAATGTGCTATAAATCAAATTCATCAAGCCTCAGGAGGAATGCCCAAATATCATACAACAAACTTGACATCTTCCACTTGGCCCTATAATTTCCTTTAACCATTTCAATCATAATTTTTTGAGTCACTCTTGATAATAAGTCTCTTAATACCCAATGTAACAACAATTTTAACTCCCTAAAGTAAGGCCAAAATCTTAGCAACATTATTAGAGGCTTTACCAAAATTAACCACATAGGAAATAGACATCTCCCCATGATGGTCACAAATTATTCCTTCACCATCCGCTGAACCATTACAAGAAGCCCCATCAAAATTGAGTTTGTGAAACCATTCAATTGGGGGGTGTTATGCCCTGCATCCCCGTCCCTACATTTTGTGTGCAAAATGTTGGGTCCCCCTTTTTTTTCTTTCTGCTTTGGGCTCTTGCCCTTCTCTCTTCCTTTGTTTCTTTGTTCTCCTTCCCCAGGTTTTCCTTCCCGTAGTGTTGGTCTTATTTTTTCTTTTGTCCTCATGTCTCCAAGACCCGGTCCCAGAGTTGGTCGTTCTTTGTACAGGAGTCAGATTTTAGACTACGAGATTCTTTGCCATGATGTCTTCTTTCCATAAGAAGATATGGTCACACAGAATCCCTGGGCCCAGAGTCCAGAGGTTGGCTTGATTCTAGAGTTTGCGGAAGGAGAGGTAACTTCCTTTTACCCTGAATATAAATAGAAATCACCTGTGATTTTCACAATTACCGTGATTTAAACACTTAAGTGATTTGAGCAAATTTCAGAGTGATATCACAGTGATTTGAGTAGAGTCTAGTGTGAGCTATTTCTGAGTTGTTCTGAACAATTGCGAGTGGTTTCTGGTGTGGAGTTGTGATCCTTTGAAGGTAGAAGCTGTTGCAGAGCATTTGAAGCCACCTTTTCTTCCTTACTCTCTAGTTTTCAGGTTGGTTTCTCTGTTTCTCTCTGTTTCTTGGCTTTTCATTTTTGTTTGGTTTGTGTGTCTTGCATTTTCATTTTGTTTCTATGTCTGGTTTCACTGCCCATTGGTGGGTCAGCTCTGCAAGAGGGTTGTCTGCCCTCTATGCAGATGTAGCATAATCTGTAGATAATGTAAATGATGTATATGCTTATACATTTTCTAATTTTTTTAAGGTAGTGGCTTTACATTTTATGTATATATGTATATTTGTTGTATATTAATGTATATCCTTCCATTTTACATGTATATACCCTTTAGCCCTTATGTATATATGTTGTATATGATGTATATTCCATGTATATCCACTCAGTTTCGTAACTAGCTCATCGTGCTTCCTCTGTTCTCATTTACAAATTTGTGAGCTCATTCCATGCAGGATACCACCTGGTTGAAACTTGACTCTCGGCTGGTTTCAACCAGGTGGTTCTCTCTCTCATAAACTAGCCTTAATGACTATCCCATTTACGTCCCACGTATGCATTCAAAACTATCCAAGTGGCCTCCACATTTTGCGCGTTCAAAAAGTTAGCTCTGTCGCCATCGCCATAACTTCCATTTATTGCATAGCCATGTGATGCCCACATGAGCCTCATAGCCCACTTTTTGCACACCTTCCAACGGTTAGTTTTCCAAACTCTAGGTCTCTTACCCTTACCCAACACACGTCTTGCTTTTGCTAAGTATGATGAGACCCCCGGGCTCGGGTATTGGTTAAATTTCCAAGTTTGCAAAATATATATACTTTCCAAGATTTTTGAACTAAACTAAATTTTCAGGGAAAGCAAGCACCGTGATGGTAAGATCTTTGGATCCTAGAGTATTATTTATCTATACATTTTGACAGTCACCTTGCCTTGCAGGTTTCTAGAGTGATATACTTCCATCATGTCTAAGGCTTTCGCACCTTCACCACCCGACAGTCTGGAACTTCCTTTCGCGGCGGTCACCAGGACAGCCGTAAAATCCAAAATGGAGAGGGCCTTGGAAAAATTTCCCCTCAGTATGAAATACATGAAAGATAACACTGTTGTGGGATCAAAGATTGATTCCAAAGTATAGTTCATTACCGACACCAGTGTTGGGATGTGGGCCAAAATGCAGGCCTTGGTGAAAATAATATAAATTCACAGGTAGGTTGGGGATCCACTGGCGATCAATGTCAGAATTCCAGGATCCTCAAGGCAGCCTATTTTCTGTGCTTAGTGCAGTCTCCGGAGTTAATCCTCACACTTGCAACACATTACAACTCTTCTATTCGGGCCGTCATGCTCGCAGCCCCAGAACCCACCGGGTATCCTACCCCTATGGTGTCTCTTGACGCCGCTACTTTCTAGATGGGATTGGGGATCCCTCAATTCGAAAAACTAGCTGTGGTTACCAGAGTAGATGCCTTAGCGTAGTTCAAACAGTTGGAGGAAGCAGCCCGGATATACATAAATAACAACTGGCTCAAGACCCTAAAGAGGGAACCAAGGAGAATGAAGCTAGAACTCCCACGGTCCAAATTTAAGGAAAGTATCCAGATGGGGATAATAGCACTATCCCAGGTCTTCAAGAAACCCCATGCCCAAGAATTCTTAGCATGGATATACTATTTTCTGCTTGGCATCTCCACCAAGGGAGAATATTTCAATTGGGCAGCCATCATCTCCAACCATGTAGATTCTTAGTTTCTACAGGTGGTTCAAAAGCAGAAGTTTCATATGACTTCTTATGTTCTCTGGGCCCTAGACCAACAACAGCCCAACACCAATAGATTACTTACATCAGGCATACTCAGGATTGGCCTGGGTCAGAAGGCTCCTTGGGACTTTTTCCCACAAATCCAATGGGAAGCTAGTTTCCCTAGTTTTTGCTGGATGAATGACGCCTTTATCTATTACAACCTACTCATGCCTTCTCAAGATGCAAGATACCACCTCTCCATAGAGGCGATGAATCAAGTCAAAAGTTACGACCATTATTATATACAGTTCCAGCAACATACATACATAAGGGTGATCGGTTTCTCCGGGAAACCTTACTTGTTACCCAAGCATTGTGGGAACAAGATAATTCTTTTAGAATATTTCTGGCAAATAATGGAGCTACATGCCTACTATTCCTTGAAGAAGGTGACAAAAATACCATACCCAATTACTTGTGGGAATTACTCATGCAATCTGGCCATGACCAAGGAAGAAGACAACGAGCTCAAAAGCTATAACTTAGCATAATTCTACTTGGCGCAGAAGCATTTTGATCCGCACGAAAAAATTGCGTCGACACTTCCCCAGGCATCAGAGCCCGACCAATACCACATGGAAGACTTTTGGGAAGATTTCCAGGATTACATGGAATTTTGGAGCCGGCATTACGTCTGGATGACCATGGGAATGATGGAAAGGTTAAAGCTTCGAAGATTTCCAGATGACTTCTCAGACTCCGGATCCACAATAGATCCCCAATACAAAGCAAAGGGGATTGATAAGTTGGCCCTCCCACTAGTGGACTAGAATGCCCAAGAGGGGCCCACCATTGAAGAGTTCACTCACAACATGGTCGAACGCAGCCACGCCTACTTTAAGAAGGTGTGCCCCGGGAGTGTCTGCAGGGCTGTCCAGCCGGTGCCAAAGTTAACCCCGGGAGCCAAAAATTCTTCGCAGAGAGAAGATAGGGGAAAAGGGATAATGGAAACCCTAGATCCACAAGAGACCCCCATTAAGGAGCAACTAAAACAATTGTTGGTAGCTTCCCAGCAAATGAAAGATAAATTAATCAGGTGGTTGGCAACCCCGTGCTCATGACCAGACCCATCCGTCCGCCTCCTTCCCCTTCACTAGTAGTGCTTATGGTCAGGGTAACCAGAGTGGATTTGGGAGAGGAGCAGGCCCTAAGGGATGCAGGGCCCCTTTTGGTCACCAGGTGGAAGAAGAGACTTATTCTGAAACCAAAGACAGATCCAGAGCTAGGGATGCCTCAGATCCCACAAGTTGAAATCCTTTCTTCTGACTCCCCGGAGCCGGAGAGGGAACCAGAGCCCACTAATGTCCTAAAAAATCCTCCCCCTCAGGATGAATTTGATGATGTTTTTACAACTGATGAGTTCGGGAATTTGCAGGGGGACATTGAGCAGATAGAGGCTGAAGCCCCAGAGTAGGAGGAAGCTCCAAAATAGGAACCTGTCCAGGAATAGGAGGAGCAAGCAGAAGAAGAGGAATAGATAGAACAAGAAATTGCCTCTGAAGTCCTAGAGATACAGGATGTGGGAGTGGACCAACAAAAGAAAAGTGAAAAATGGCATCTGCTAGGGGAACCGGACCTTCGGAAGCAACTGTAACCTCAGCCACCGTGTTCCAAGCGCCACTCCCAAAGGTGAAATTTGGGGAGGTAATCACTGCAGCTCAAACACTGAATCTTGGCCCGATACCTCCCCCATTACCAAAAGATGTACCAATGGAAGAGGAAATCCCAACAACAGAGGCTAAGGAAGAAAAGGAACAACAAGACAAAGAAAACCCTGGGGTGACAAATGAAGACCCAGACATGGCCAAAGATGTAGACACCGGGAAGAGGACACAGGTGTCACCGAAGGAAATGTTGCCAGTGAACTAGGAGACATAAGAAAGGAATCAGAGGAGGCTTTTCCTAATAAAGGGGCACAACAAGATATCAGGGAGAAGTCACAGGAACACATTTTGGTTAACAAGCCACCCCTACCGCCCCCATGGTTAATAGAAACCTGAAAGAGAAAGGCACCTCCAACAACACCCTGAGACCACCTTTCCTTAGCAGAGATGATGACCCAAGAACATAACCCACCAAAGGCCAAGAAATCCCAGACAGTCCACACCCTTCAGACCAAGCTAGGCAGAGAGACAATCGCAGTAATAACGACACCTTCCTCAGGTGCAAACGAAGCAATGGCAGAGGTCGAAGATTATAACATCACGAAGATATCACTGGGGAAGAGAGGAAAATAGGGTGAGGTAGATATGTTAAAAGAGGCAGCCAGGGCAGTAGAGGCTCGCTATGAAAAGGAGGCTCAGAAGCTCAAGGCATAAAAGGAGAAAAATGCGAACCTTATGGGGTTGCTAATTGAGCTAGCTTGGCCTATCGGTGTTATTCCTCTTGGGGCCTCTACATCATATATACCACTTTCACAAAGAAATGTAGATTCACTGCGGGAGATGAAGAAGAAATCCCTAGCGGTCAATGAATGGGTTGCCCTACAAGTGGGAAATGTCCAGCGTTTCCTGGTATCCACCCTCCTGAATCTATATGTGGCCTGCCACATCTTACACCAGGCCAAGACCATCATCAACATATGGGAGGGGGATATCAAAAATTATGAGGCATGGAAAGTTGAGTTAGAAGAGCTCCTAGGCCTCAGAGAAGAGATTGTTTCTGAGTCTAAAATTTTGGGAGAAGAGTCATTCAATTTTGTGAGGACCCAGCACTCCAGACTTGACCTCACATTGGAGGTAATCAAGCAACTGGTGGGGACTATATGGGAAAAGATCAATGTAGTGCAATATTCTTTTAATTTATACAAGTCTTTTGTTACGAAGGTTTCTGAAGCTGATCCATTCAACACTGACACTTGGACACCGGAGGAGTATGTCCTGGGGAAGTTCAACAAGCTAATGGAATCAAGGTATCAATCCCTGGAGGGAATATATGGTGCCCAAATGATGAGAATAACTCGTATGGTACTCAGTGGTCATGATGCGGCAAAGATGGCCGATGAGTTTAAGGGAAATTTTCCAGACCTGGGGGAATAGATTGAGGTGGCTAAGTACTGGTGGGCTGGCCTTAAAGAAGTTGACGAAGATGGAATCTCCCGTCTCCTCCAGACCTTCAATGATAATAAACAACAATAAAGATTCTCTAGGGGCCAAAGAAAACCTAAGTGTTTTATATTCTTTATTCTTTTTTTGAACATAAGTTCCTAGATCCCAGAGTCCCGGATCCTATATTTTGTATTCTTTCAGTGACCCGTGTCCCGGTGCCCAAGGCTGACCGGTCACTTTCAAAGTAGTTAATAAAGGTCACCAGAGAGTGGGTAGCAGTTAATAAGGGTTGTTGAAGGTTGTCAGAGGGCAGATGGCTACATCAAGGCACATCAGATTAGTAAGAGGCTTTTTGAAAGATGATCCTCCCAAGGTACCGCTTCAATGTTACACCTGGCACACCAAAGATAGGGTGCTGCTTTTCCCATTTATGAGGCATGTAGCCTTGATCCCTGGGCGATCCGTTTTCTTCTTTCTTCCTCTCAGCTCCCTTCTTAAGGCTGATTCTTCTACTTCACTTCTCAATCTTTTCTTCTGACATGATAAGCCTATTCCATCTCTAGGCCTTTTGTAGAGTGGCGCAGGTAGTACCGGCCACTGGATAATGTATTTTATTATATAGTGTAGCATAAGTTAGGGTTAGGGTTAAATTTGTGTAAATAGTAAGTCCAGCCCCATTCCAAGGGTCAGCAAAATTGATGATTTTGCAGTCCATAGTAATAGAAAAGAAGTATTTTCATTTCTCAGTTACAGAGCTTAATGCTCCTTAGTCTTTAAGCTTTCAGTAGTTAAATGCTCCTTGGGAGCCACCATTGTACCATGCACCAGTGCTTGCTGGAAGAAATGTTAGTGAAGAAATGAGATTTCTTGCAATGATGTTGTTAGTGTTCTATCTTCTAGATTGACGGTATTTTATGCTTTGTGTTCTTCATGTCCTTTGCTCTAACACTTAAAGTAGATTAACGACCTCCTTTCCCTTGCTATTGATGAAATATGAACTGATGGTTGTATATTTCTTTGGTATTTAGTATAGTGTTTTATAGTATTGTTGATGTTTTGAATGTTCAGCATAACTATAGGTAGATGAAATACTTCTAACCCTGTAGGATCTTTTCAATTTATTTGCTAAGTGTAAACATACTTGGAGAAACTCCACCTATTTGAATCCCTGGAGAGAATGAGTTGAAGAAACCAGCTATCCCCCTTGAAAATAGTCACATTTCCCAACTGAGCCCCGCACCGTTGAGACCTGATCCTCAAGTGCTTGGAGGCCCAGAGAATCTCATTTCCCCAGATAAATTTTGCAGGCGAAGTTGGCCGGTACCCCGGTACCTAGTGACAACTTACATCTGCTGGTGAACCTGGTCACTGAAGTCCTGTCAACATAAACTAGTGCTAGAAGGAGGGCATGAACTTGTCCCCCTCTCGAGATTCTAATTTTACACCTCCCGAGGGTTTCCCAAGCCATAGTTTTAGGAATCAAGCCTTTAGTGGGATTGGGTCTTTATCCCTAGAAAAATTTGAGAGAATCCTTAGGTCAACCCTGAACCCTAGAAGGTTTGTCAAACTCAAGCCTCTTGCTCAAAAGAAATAGACCCCGAAAACCACACCAGCCACTATTATCTGGGGGTCTAGTATACCTCAAAATATCCAAACTTCTTAGACAATCCCAGGAACCAGTGCTCAAACTGCTCAAAATCTAGTTCCTCAAATGGATGCATACTTCAGTAACACTGGGTCCCCTATGGGAACTTTTTTGGGTGCAGCCAATGACTTACCCTCACACCCGGAGAAGATTTTCCCATTTTATGAGCACTTAGGCTCACAAACCGTAGAAGAACACTTACAAGCATACAAGGATGCCATGAATTGACATCGGATCCAACATGAAGATGTTGTGACCTAGATGTTTCCCCTATCCCTGGGATAGGGTGAGCTAAACTGGTACCTAAACCTTTCTGCCAACTCCATCAACAGTTGGCAGGACATGGAGGACGCATTATTGGTTGCTTTTCACGTACATGTGGACCCAGCTTGGTCCCACTGCTAGTTTATTTTCATCAGAAAGGAACCCAATGAAACCCTCACAGTATTTAATCATCAGTTCCAATGCACCTTGAAGCGATGCACGGGCCCTTTCATTCCATCCCCGGAAGTAACCATACAGACCTATCTCAACATGATGGACCCCTTCATTGCCACTCTCCTTTGGAGAACAACCACCACAGGTGACCGGGACACTTTGGCAAAAGTCTACAACCTAGCCTTAGAACTATTTTGTGGCCTCAGCAAGTCCCTAGGCGAGATTGGGCAGAGTACACCATTCGACATGATCCCCGATAGAACTGCATACACTGAGGGACATAACCCTAATCTGGCAATGGGTGCCCCTGCAATGGCGATGAATCCCCCGCCCCCACCGATAGACTAGCAGGCTCGATACATTTACCCATCACAAACTCAAGTAATGTCGGGTCTTGAAGCATTCCCTTGGAACCAGCCATAGCAGGCATGACAACCTCAGACACAACCGCCCAGAGTTCCCTTCTTTCAGTCGTCTGTGACTGGAGGATTTCCACCCTCAACTTCGGCGAATACTGCTACCTTCCCAAGAAACCAACAATAACAACCATCACATTATGACACAAACACTCAGTTGACCACCGAGGTTGAATCCCTCCGGTGAATGTTGTCCACCCTGACTGTGGACATGGGTCAGCTGAAAGCAAGGTCTTATGCACCCTAGAATTCCAACTCCCAAAGAGGGAATATCTTCTCCGGCCAACAAAAAAACAATGCCGAAGGAAGAAACTTCAACAACAAGCCTCGACCCAACCAGCAATAATGGAACAACAATGTGAACACTGGAGGTCCACCTCCGAACCAAAATGCCAACCAAAGTGGTGCTGGACCCTCACATTTTACACCAGTCACAGACTTCCAGCCCATGACCAATTGGTGTAGATTTCATGATACAGGCTCTGAAAATGAGGTAAACTATGCCACGCTGGTGAAAGTCATCATGATCTCCCAGCTAGATAGACAACAATCACATGATGCTACTCCCCAGAGCCTCCTATGCAAGAGTCAACTCACAGTGCATTCACCTGTGAAACCATCTTCTTCAGATCCTCCAGAGAAGATGAAGAGGAATCTAAATTACACAGATTCTTTGATGAATCAATTCTGACCTTTGAGGCTAATGCCTTCACCAACCCACAACCTCCTTACAATACTCAGACCCAGGCTGATAAAGGACCAGTTTACACATCGACACCTCCTGCCAAGGAAACTCCTCCCCGGGACAATACAACTGACTGACCCACCCCTCTAAAAGTTTCTATCTCTAACCAAGTGAAAGACCTAGCTGAGGGAAGCCACCAATTTCTGGGAGGAAGATTTGACATTACAAAGGTGTTAGAACAAACTACCACCTCTATGACCTTGATGGAGGTTTTGCTAAACTATCCTAAGTAGAAGAAGTCTCTTCTAAAGCTCTTGGAAAACCTGAAAGTTGTCAGTTGCCTGCCCAAGACTGTCTCTTTTGAGGACGCCAATGCGGATGTCTTTCAGGGAAATAATGAAGATCCTCCATTCCTACTAGGCCTAAATATACAAGGCAAAAACATACACAACTGCTAGTGGACTTCAGAGCTTCAGGCAACATCATGCCCCTGTCCATATGCCAGAAGCTCAGATTTTGACCCACCCCATGTAATGGCACAGTGATTCAACTAGATAAAACCACTGTGAAAATGGTGGGGGAATTTAAGGATGTCCGGATACAGCTTATCCAGGACCCCAGGATAGCTAGCATAATCGACATCCAAGTGGTGGACATCCCAGATAATTATGGGATGTTATTAAGTCAGAATTGGTCTAAGTCCTTGAATGGATAATTTTTGACCAACTTCTCCCACTTATGGCTCCCTCGGGAAGGAGAATCAAACAAGATCTAGTTTGAGAGTGAACCCCAGATGAAGCAGGCCCTTACCGAAGTTGGGAGGGTCAGTGAGGTCTTCTTCTTTGAGACTTCCTCCGGGGTGTACCACCCCTTTGAAATCTTAACATTTGATTTCACCCCCGGGGAGGATTCCATAGTTATGCAGAGAACCCAGGACCTAGAAGAAAAGTTGAGGGTTGAGGTTAACTCTCAGGGTGCCGCAGTGACCCCCGCTACACTCTTGCCCAGTACTTGGTGTCGAGTACACTATCAAAAACATTCAGAGCTAGAGTGTGAACCTTGACTTTCTGTTGCTACCTGAAACATCGACGCCGTCTATAACAAAGAACATACAGTTGATTCCCCAGAACCTAGTATTCCTACCGGAAGCACTTATTCAGTGTAATTTCCCTGAGGATCTCGATTCCAAACCCCTCTGAAGGTAAACCTCTCCCATGTGCCAACAATGTAGGAGGAAGCTCCTCCCAAGTTTCCCAAAGGCAATCCAAAGACTGCTCCATCTCCCCAGCTCCAGACTACTAGTAACGATCTGTGGACCCTCAAGTTCGACAGGTCCCGGTCCAAACAGGGATGTGGGACCAGAGTAGAATTAATCAACCCATGAGGGAAATCCTTCCTTGCATCCTACCGGCTATAGTTCAACTGCACCAACAATGTTACAGAGTATGAGGCTTTGATCCTTGGACTCTTATTTGCATTAAGGAAAGGAATCACCCACCTCTGGGCTTTGGGTGATTTAGAGTTGATTGTTAAATAGGTCTGGAGTCAATATACATGTCATGACAAGAGATTGGCCGCATAATGCAATTGGGCTTGGAGCCTTATTGAAGATTTTGATGCCTTCGACATTGAACTTATCCCCCGGCGATGAAATTATGTCCCGTATGCCCTTGTTGTTTTTGCCAGCACACTTGAGCCCATGGCTGGCTCACAACTCCAGATATTCTCTATTAAATGATCCCCACCTCATCCATTCTAGATAATGTCACCCACTTTCAAGTTTTTGAGGATGATCAGCATATCTTGGCCTTCATGGCCAACATTGGTGTCTTTGAGGACCAGATAGTAGAAGAACAAGACCATGATGATACTGGGCAGGGTGATGAAGATGATGGGATCATGGACCTACCTACCAACACCATCCCAAAGGGAATGGTCACACTTGAATGTATCTTTGAATTGGACCCTCGGGGCTGGGAAAAGATGTCACCCTTTTCTGAGGGAGGAAAATTTGAGAAAGTAAACATCGGCCAGCCCGGTGAAGAAAAGATAATACACATTGGCACCTCCTCCTCCCCTGAGAAGAAGGAGAAGATTCTCATGGTTCTTTGAGAATACATAGACGTGATTGCATGGGGATATGAGGATTTGAAAACTTATGACACATCCATTATGACTCATACTATCCCCCTAAAACCTGATGCTAAGCCTTTTCAACAAAAGAAACAACCAATCAACCCACTGATCGAGCCTCTGATTCGTCAGGAGGTGGAGAAATTTTTGTCAGCCCACATAATCTTTCTAATCTAGAACACTACGTGGGTTTCCAGCTTGGTCCCTATTAGGAAGAAGAGCAGTGAAATTTGCCTTTGCATAGATTTCCAAAATTTGAATAGAGCCTCCAAGAAAGATAATCACCCTCTCCCCTCGCTGGATGAGGTGTTGCAGATAGTGAATGGATTTCAGATGATGTCCTTCTTGGATGGGTACTCTGGATACAACCAAGTCATGGTTAAGTATGAAGATAGAGAGAAAATGACGTTCACCACCAAGTGGGGAACGTTCACATATCGAAGGATGCCTTTTGGCTTGATTAACATAGGGGCCACATTTCAAAAGGCTATGGACATTGCATTTGAGGGCCTTGTGAATCGGTGTATAATTATCTCATGGATGATTTGACCATCTTTTCCAGGGATAGGCGTGACCATTCCGCCCACCTTGCCTAGATCTACGAGAGATGTCGCCGGTATGGAATATCCCTCAACCCCAAGAAGTGCATATTTGGGGTCACTAAAGGGAAGTTTCTCAGGCATATTGTCTCCGAGAAGGGTATATCCATTGACCCTGAGAGAGTTGAAGTGCTGCTAAACCTACAAATTCCTGACAACAAGAAAGAGATGCGATCCTTCTTCAAAAATATCAAATTTGTCCAGCGGTTCATCACTAGATTCACCGAGATAGTCAAACCAATCAATGAAATGATGAAAAAGGATACTAAGATTGAGTGGGGTCCTGAAGCAAAGCGGGTATTCACCCAGATCAAACAAATGATAACAAAGGCACCTGTCCTAGCTAGTCTGGACTACTCCCTCCTATTTTACATTTACTCCTTTGCTTCGCCTCATTCTGCCGTGACAGTATTGACTCAAAAGGTCAAAGGGGAAGAATGACCCATAACTTTCATGAGCTCCCCCTTTAAGAACATAGAAGTCTGGTACTCATCATTGGAAAAGCAGGTCTTTGCTCTTGTTCGCACCATGAAGAAATTCTGACATTATATTCTCTGGAGCAAGGTGCATGCTATCATCCCAGACCAAGCTGTGAAATATCTACTGATGCAGAGTGAACTGGGTGAAATATGGGGGAAATGGATGGCCATCCTCCAAGAATATGACTTGGAAATGCAACCCATGAAGATAGTCTGAGGCCAGGGACTAAGTTGGGCAATGACAGAGGAAATTCCCCACATAGAATGTCAAACTTACATGGTGGAGTCCATCAGTCGAGACCCATGGTACACTGATCTAGTGTACTTATTGTTAAATAATATATGCCTAGAGGGGTTACCTCCCAACAAACACTGTGCCCTGCAGATGAAAAGTGCTCACTTCATGATCAAAAACTCCATGCTTTACCGTAGGAACTATGAGGGAGTGTACCTTCGGTGCATTGACAGGGACCAAGCTGCAAAAATGATTAATGAATTCCACGGGAAGTTTGGGACCGGGCATGGCTCAGCCAATGCCACCGCCCATCAAATCCTTTGGGCCAGATACTATTGGCCATGTATATTTAAAGATGTTTACAGTCACATTCGGAGATGCCACACTTGTCAGACTGCAGCACACCATGAGCGTAACCCGGCTATGCCTTTGCAGCCAGTCTTTGAGGCTAGGCCTTTCACCTAATGGGTGTTTGACTTCATCAGGGAAATCAACCCCAAATCATCTTCCAACCACCAATACATCCTGACTGCAACCAATTACTGCACCCGGTGGTTTGAAGCTATACCTTGCAAAAACAACATGGCATACATAGTTATTAAATTCCTAAAAGAAAACATCATCACAAGATTCAGAATGCCCTTCGCCATAGTGTGTGACAATGGTCTGATGTTTTCTTCAGTGCAATTACTTGAATGGACCTATAATTGGAAGATCACTCTAAATTTTTCCAGCAACTATTACCCCCAGGGGAACGGTGTTGCTGAATTGACGAACAAAAATCTACTTGAAGTGATCAAACACCTGCTAGAATAGAATCCCCAGGATTGACACTAAAAGTTGAGCTTCACCCTCTAAGTGGATTGCATTCAAATTAAGGCCGCCCTGGGAATGTCCCCATTCCATCTGGTTTATGGCCAGAACCCAGTGTTCCCAATCAACTTACAGATCCCAATTTTGCAGTTTATACAGGAATTTAGCAATAGGGATGACATTGTGGAGGTTTGGCTCCTAAACCTGGTGTGGATGGAAGAAAAATGAGACGCTACCCTTGAAAATTTTGTGTGTCATCAAGTAGTGGTAAAAAGATGGTTTGACCGAAGAGCCCAATACAAGGCCTTTCAAATTTTGGACTTGGTCCTACTGTGGGATAAGGCACAGGAAAAGAAAGGCAAGCACACCAAGTTCCAACGGCTCTGGCTCAAGCCATACCTAATTTTAGAGATCTGCGGGGAAAATACCTATCGCCTTAACACCATGACTAGATAACCTTTCCCATTTCTCATCAATGGATGGTTTCTTAAATATTATTTCGAATGAGGTTGGTTTGTCCAAAGTTGTATTTTATGTAAAGTTCCTGGCTTGTAAATATTTCTTTCCTGGTGCCTTGTTGGGAGGTACCTTGCCTTGTAAATAGTCTTGTTGGCCATCCTCCAAGACCACCCTTCTTCTTTTGTTTTCCTTTGCTTTTCTTGTCTTCTTTTTGGTTTTTGGCATTTTGCTCTCCCTTTTGTAAGGATTGGTATGCTTCGCATAACATCTGGTCTCTGGGATGTTGTCTTTAACATGTCGGTGAACTTAGGAATCTATTGTTAGCATGGTGGAATCATTCCCAATCTCAGAGTTATCTTGTGAATTTGGTAGTAAATGATGAGTAATCTTCATCAGATTTATCTTTGAAAGTCTGGTATTTAGTGAAATAAAAAGTAAGGGACAAGTAATCGGACACATCGAGAGTAGATCAGTTGCACTAGTTGGTCGACCCAAGTCTGAACTTTTAAAAAGATTCTTTTTTGGGTCTAGAGTTTTTCTCCCCCATTCAACACATTAAGGTGGGTGGAAGGGTGAAAGAAGTACCACCATTAGATTTAGCTAAGCTTCAGCTTGATGGTGAAAGAAGTACTGCCCTCTCACCCAGAAACATACAAAATAACAAGAAAAAGAAATGGGACAAAACTCTGATCTTCAGGGGAAATGAGTAAATCTGATGACTTTAGGGTTTGATATGCTTAGTGCCTCTTCTCTACTTCTCCTAGAGGTCATTGGCTTGGTTTCCTTCCAAAGAACACACGTCACCACCGATAAAAATATCATGAACTAAATCGTGTATGGCCAGATTTTCTCAGATAGGTTACTCTTTACAAGATACTTTGAGTAACGATTTGTTCTAGTTTTTGCTAACCAGAGATTCTGTAGTTCTTGAATGTGCTAAGGCATTCATCCTAGATAGTCACCATTTGTTATTCCCTGCATCCCCATCCCTACATTTTGTGTGCAAAATGTTGGGTCCCCCTTTTTTTGCTTTTTACTTTGGGCTCTTGCCCTTCTCTCTTCCTTTGTTTCTTTGTTCTCCTTCCCCGGGTTTTCCTTCCTGTGATGTTGGTCTTGTTTTTTCTTTTTTCCTCGTGTCTCTGGGACCCAGTCCCAGAGTTGGTCATTCTTTGTCCACGAGTCAGATTCTGGACTCCAGGATTCTTTGCCATGATGTCTTCTTTCCATAAGAAGATATGGTCACACAGAATCCCCGGGCCCAGAGTCCGGAGGTTGGCTTGATTCTGAAGTTTGTGGAAGGAGAGGTAACTTGCTTTTAACCTGACTATAAATAGAAATCACCTATCATTTTCACAATTACCGTGATTTAAACACTTAAGTGATTTGAGCAAATTTTAGAGCGATATCACAATGATTTGAGCAGAGTCTAGTGCGAGCTATTTCTGAGTTATTCTGAACAATTGCGAGTGGTTTCTGGTGTGGAGTGGTGATCCTTTGAAGGTAGAAGCTATTGCAGAGAGTTTGCGACCACCTTTTATTCCTTCCTCTCCATTTTTTAGGTTGGTTTCTCTATTTCTCTCTGTTTCCTGGCTTTTCATTTTTGTTTGGTTTGTGTGTCTTGCATTTTCATTTTGTTTCTGCGTCTAGTTTCACCACCTGTTGGTGGGTCGAATCTTCCTGAGGGTTGTCTGCCCTCTGTGAAAATGTAGCATAATCCGTAGATAATGTAAATGATGTATATGCTTGTACATTTTCTGGTTTTGTTTAGGTAGTGGTTCTGTGTTTTGTGTATATATGTATATTTACTATATATTAATGTATATCCTTCCATTTTGCATGTATATACCTTTCAACCCTGATGTATATATGTTGTATATGATGTATATTCTATGTATATCCACCCAATTTTGTAACTAGCTCATTGTGCTTCCTCTGTTCTCATTTACAAATTTGTGAGCTCGTTCCATGTAGGATACCACCTGGTTGAAACTCAGCTCTCGGCTGGTTTCAACAGGTGGTTTTCTCTCTCCTTATAAACCAGCCTTAATGGCTGTCCCATTTACATTCCATGCATGCATTCAAAACTATCCAAGTGGCCTCTGCTTTTTGCACATTCAGATAGTTGGCTCCACCACCGTCGCCATAACTTCCATTTATTGCATAGCCACGTGACACCCATGTGGGCCTGACAGTTCACTTTTTGCACACCTTCCAACAGTTAGTTTTTCAGACTCTGGGTCTCTTGCCCTTACCCAACCCACATCTTGCTTTTCCTAAGTTTGATGAGACCCCTGGGCCCGGGTATTGGTTAAATTTCCAAGTTTGCAAAATATATATACTTTCCAGGATTTTTGAACTAAACTAACTTTTCAGGGAAAGAAAGCGCCGCGGTGGTAAGATCTCTGGATCCTGGAGTATTATTTATCTATACATTTTGATGGTCACCTTGCCTTGCAGGTTTCTAGAGTGATATACTTCCATCATGTCTAAGGCTTCCGCATCTTCACCACCTGGTAGTCTGGAACTTCCTTCCACGGCGGTCACCAGGGCAGCCGTAAAATCCAAAATGGAGAGGGCCTTGGAAAAATTGCCCCTCAGTATGAAATACATGAAAGATAGCACCATCGTGGGATCAAATATTGATTCCAAAGTATAGTTCATTACTGACACTAGTGTCAGGATGTGGGCTGAAATGCAAGCCACGGTGAAAATAATATGCATTCAGCGGCAGGCCGGGGATCTACTGGCGATCAATGTTGTGGATTCCAGGATCCTCAAGGCAGCCTATTTTCCATGCTTAGTGCAGTCTCCAGAGTTAATCCTCACCCTTGCAACACATTACAACTCTTCTATTCAGGCCGTCATGCTCACAGCCCTGGAACCCACCCGGGTATCCTACCCCTATGGTGTCTCTCTACGTCGCTACTTTCTAGATGGGCTTGGGGATCCCTCAATTTGACAAACCAGCTATGGTTACCAGAGTAGATGCCTTAGTGTATTTCAAATAGTTGGAGGAAGCAGCCCACATATACATGAATAACAACTGGCTCAAGACCCCGAAGAGGGATCCCAAGAGAATGAAGCTAGAACTCCCCCGGTCCAAATTTAAGGAAAGTATCCATATGGGGATAATAGCACTGTCTCGGGTATTTGGGTAACCCCATGCCCAAGAATTCTCAGCATGGATGTACTATTTTCTGCTTGGCATCTCCACCAAGGGAGAATATTTTGATTGGGCCGCCATCATCTCCAACCATGTAGATTCTCAGTTTCTACAGGTGGTTCAAAAGTAGAAGTTTCATATGAATTCTTATGTTCTCTAGGCCCTAGTGCAACAACGACCCACCACTAATGGATTACTTACATTGGGCGTACTCAGGATTGGCCTGGGTCAGAAGGCTCCTTGGGACTTTTTCCCACAAATCCAATGGGAAGCCAGTTTCCCCAATTTTTACAGGGTGAATGATGCCTTTATCTATTACAACCTGCTCACGCCTACTCGAGATACATGATACTGCCTCTCCATAGAGGTGATGAATCAAGTCAAAAGTTATGGCCATTATTATATACATTTATAGCAACATACATACATAAGGGTGACCGATTTCTCTGGGAAACCTTACTTGTTACCCAAGCATTGTGGGAACAAGATGATTCTTTTAGAATATTGCCAAAAAATAATGGAGCTACATGCCTTCTACGCCTTGAAGAAGGTGACAAATATCCCATTCGCAATTACTTGTGGGAATTAATCATGTAGTCTGGCTGCGGCCAAGGAAGCAGATAACGAGCTCAAAAGCTATAACTTAGTAGAATTCTACTTCGTGCGGAAGCATTTTGATCTGCACGAAAAAATTGCGTCGGCACTTCCCCGGGCATCAGAGCCCCACCAATACCACATGGAAGACTTCTGGGAAGATTTACAGGATGACATGGAAGTCCAGAGCCGACATTACATCTAAATGACCATGGGAATGATGGAAAGGTTAAAGCTCTAGAGATTTCCAGATGACTTCTCAGACTCTGGATCCATAATAGATCCCCAGTACAAAGCAAAGGGGATTTATAAGTTGGCCCTCTCACCAGTGGACTAGAATGCCTAGGAGTGGCCCACCATTGAAGAGTTCACCCGCAACATGGTCGAATGTAGCCACGCCTACTTTAAGAAGGTGTGCCCGGGGAGTGTCTGAGGGTTGTCCAGCTATTGCCAATGTTAACCCCAGGAGCCAGGACTTCTTCGCAGAGAGAAGATAGGGGAAAAGGGATAATGGAAACCCTAGCTCCATAGGAGACCCCCATTAAGGAGAAACTGAAACAATTGCTGGTAGCTTCCGAGAAAATGAAAGATAAATTAATCACGTGGTTGGAAACCCCAGTGCTCATGACCGGACCCATCCGCCCGCCTCCTTCCCCTTCACTAGAAGTGCTTATGGTTAGGGAAACTGGACTGGATCTGGGAGAGGAGCAGGCCCTAAGGGATGCAGGGCCACCTTTGGTCACCAGGCGAAAGAAGAGACTTAATCTGAAACCAAAGACAGAGTCAGAACTAGGGATGCCTTAGATCCCACAAGTTGAAATCATTTCTTCTGACTCCCCAGAGCCGGAGAGGGAACCAGAGCCCACCAATGTCCCAGAAAATCCTCCCCCTTAGGATGAATTTGATGATGTTTTTACAACTGAAGAGTTTGGGAATTTGTAAGGGGACATTGAGTAGATAGGGGCTGAAGCCCCAGAGTAGGAGGAAGCTCCAAAATAGGAACCTACCCAGGAACAGGAGAAGCAGACAAAAGAAGAGGAAGAGGTAGAACAAGAAATTGACTTCGAAGTCCCAGAGATACAGGATGTGGAAGTGGACCAACAAATGAAAAGTGAACAAATGGCATTAGTTGGGGGAACCGGAACTTCAGGAGCAACTGTAACCTCAACTACCGTGTTCCAAGCGCCACTCCTGGAGGTGACATTTGGGGGGTAATCACTATGGCTCAAACACTGAATCTTGGCCCGATACCTCCCCCATTACCAAAATATGTACCAATGGAAGAGGAAATCCCAAAAATAGAGGTTGAGGAAGAAAAGGAACAACAAGACGAAGAAAACCCCAGGGTGACAAATGAAGACCCAAACATGGCCAAAGATGCAGACGCCGGGGTAGAGGACACAGGTGTCACCAAAGGAAATGTCACCGGTGAACCAGGAGACACAAGAAAGTAATCGAAGGAGGCTTGTCCTGAGAAAGGGGCACAACAAGATATTGGGGAGAAGTCACAGGAACACATTTTGGCTAACAAGCCACCCCTACCGCCCCCATGGTTAATAGAAACTTGAAAGAGAAAGGCACCTCCAGCAATGCCCTGGGCCCACCTTTCCTTAGCAGAGATGATGGCCCAGGCACAAAACCCACCAAAGGCCAAGAAAGCCTGGACAGTCCACACCCTCCAGACTGAGCCAGGCGGAGAGATAGTTGTAGTAATAGCAACACCTTCCCTTGGTGCAGATGAAGCAATGGTAGAGGCCGAAGATTATAACATTATGGAGATATGACTAGGGAAGAGAGGAAAACAAGGTGAGGTAGATATGTTAAAAGAGGCAGCCAAGGCAGTAGAGGCTCGCTATGAAAAGGAGGCTTAGAAGCTCAAGGTAGAAAAGGAGAAAAATGTGAAATTTATGGGGTTGCTAACCGAGCTAGCCTGTCTTATCAGCGTTATTCCTCTGGGGGCCTCTACATCAGATATACCACTTTTGCAAAGCGATGTAGATTCACTACGGGCGATGAAGAAGAAAGCCTAAGTGGTCGATGAATGGGTTGCCCTATAAGTAGGAAATGTCTAGTGTTTCCTGGTATCCACCCTCCTGTATCTATATGTGGCTTGCCACATCTTACACCAGGCCGAGACCATCATCAACATATGGGAGGGGGATATCAAAAATTATGAGGCATGGAAAGTTGAGTTAGAAGAGCTCCTCGGCCTCGGAGAAGATATTGTTTCTGAGTCTAAAATTTTGGGGGAAGAGTCATTCAATTTTGTGAGGACCCAACACTCCAGACTTGACCTCACATTGGGGGTAATCAAGCAACTGGTGGGGACTCTATGGGAAAATATCAATGCAGTGCAATATTCTTTTAATTTATACAAGTCTTTTGTTACGAAGGTTTCCGGAGCTGATCCATTCAGTATTGAAACTTGCACACCGGAGGAGTACATCCTGGGGAAGTTTGTTAAGCTAATGGAATCAAGGTATCAATTCCTAGAGGGAATAGATGGTGCCCAAATGATGAGAATAACTCATATGGTATTCAGTGGTCATGATGTGGCAAAGATGGCCGATGAGTTTAAGGAAAATGTTCCAGACCTGGGGGAACAGATTGAGGTGGCTAAGTACCGGTGGGCTGGCCTTAAAGAAGTTGACGAAGATGGAATCTCCTATCTCCTCTAGACCTTCAATGATAATAAGTAGCAATAAAGATTCTCTGGGGGCCAGAGAAAACCTAAGTGTTTTGTATTCTTTATTCTTTTTTTGAACGTAAGTTCCCAGATCCTGGAGTCCTGGATCCTATATTTTGTATTCTTTCAGTGACCCGTGTCTCGGTCCCCAAGGCCGACTGGTCACTTTCAAAGTAGTTAATAAAGGTTGCGAGAGAGTGGGTAGTAGTTAATAAGGGTTGTCAAAGGTTGTCAGAGGGTAGATGGATACATCAAGGCACATCAGATTGGTAAGAGGCTTTTTGACAGATGATCCTCCCAAGGTGTCACTTCAATGTTACACCTGGCACATCCAAGACAGGGCACCACTTTTCCCATTTATGAGGCATGTAGCCTCGATCCCCGGGGGATCAATTTTCTTCTTTCTTCCTCTCGAATCCCTTCTCAAGGCCAATTCTTCTACTTCACCTCTCAATCTTTTCTTCTGACATGACAGGCCTATTCCATCTCTAGGCCTTTTATAGAGTGGCGCAAGTAGTACCGGCCACTAGATAATGTATTTTATTGTATAGTGTAACATAAGTTAGGGTTAGGGTTAAATATGTATAAATAGTAAGTCCGGCCCCATTCCAAGGGTCGGAAAAATTGATGATTTTACAATCCATAGTAATAGAAAAGAAGTATTTTCATTTCTTAGTTGCAGAGCTCAATTCTCCTTAGTCTTTAAGCTTTCAGTAGTTAAATGCTCCCTGGGAGCCACCATTGTACCACGCACCAGTGCTTGCTGGAAGAAATGTTAATGAAGAAGGGAGATTTCTTGCAATGATGTTGTTAGCATTTTGTCTTCTGGATTGACGGTATTTTATGCTTTGTGTTCTTCATGTCCTTTGCTCTAACACTTAAAGTAGATTAACGACCTCCTTTCCCTTGGTACTAATGAAATATGAACTGATGGTTGTATGTTTCTTCTGTATTTAGTATAGTGTGTTAGAGTATTGTTGATGTTTTGAATGTTCAACATAACTATAGGTAGATGAAATACTTCTAACCCTGTAGGATCTTTTCAATTTATTTGCTAAGTGTAAATGTGCTTGGAGAAACTCCACCTATTTGAATCCCTGGAGAGAACAAGTTGAAGAAACCAGCTACCCCCCTCAAAAATAGTCACATTTCCCAACTGAGCCACACACCATTGAGACTTGACCCTTAGGTTCTTGGAGGCTCGGGGAATCTCATTTCCCCAGATAACCTTTGCAGGCAAAGTTGGCCGGTAGCCGGTAGCCGGTGACAACTTACATCTGCTGGCGGACCCGGTCACCTAAGTCCTGTCAATAGGGGGTCCAATGAATATTCTTTCTAGCCACACCTTAGAGTTTTCAAATTAAAAAAAATACCTCAGGAGCTTCCACTCCCAAGCCAACTTACAATCTACACTAATAGGGGGAAATAGGTAACTTCCATTTGCATACTTCCAGGTTTTTGAGCAGCAGATTAACCATTATCCTTACAACACCTTCAATATCACAATCCTCCCCCCAAAACACCCTATTGTTTCTCTCTTACCATAGGCTCCAACACATATGGGGGGAATCAAATTCTAGAGAACAAAAATATGAGGGTGCCCAAAAGGAAGCCCCAAATTAAGAATAAATTGCGGTAAGTTCTCCATGAACACCCAATTTAGACTAAACTTCTCCATTATTCTCGACCAGATTGTAGCAGTAAATGGACAGTGCACCAGAAGATGACTTATTGTCTCTTCCTTATTATTACACAGTACACACTAGTTAACAACTAGGATACTATATTTTTGGAAATTATCCAAAGTCAGAATCTTCCCATGTAAGGCAGTCCACCAGAAAAAATTAATTTTAGGTAACAGCTGGGAGTTCTAGACATTCTTCCACATTTTCTCATTTGCCACATTATTAGCAATGATCAAGTAAGCTGAATTGACCATGAGTTCCCCTGATGCATTGTGACACCAAATAGTTCTATCTTCAATCTGTGTGAAAGGAATTGTGATCTCCTCCAGTATCATCTGAACTTCCCCCACAAATTGGTGCACATGTGGTTGATCATTATAAGCCTCCACTAGCTTCTTCCATTTTTGATCCTGGGTAAGATAATCCTCCACCTTACTCTCAATTTTATTAAGGATTTCCTTAATGCAAAAATACATGTCCATTCCAAGGGGTTTATCCCCGATCCACCAGTCTTCCCATAATCTAATCCCATTGCCTTTCCTTGGGATCCATTTCATCCCCGCCCTCAGAACACCCCTGCATTTAGTAATGAAATTCCAAATCTTCAACCCTACTAGAAATCAATGACCATGAATGGTATAGATTAAGTGGGAGGAATTAAAATACTTAGCCTTGATTATCCTGCACCAGTCTGCAAAGTTCCTCTTTAATTTTCATCTAATTTTAGATAGCAAGGCTTTATTTAGATCTTTCAGTCGTCGAACTTCTAGGCCACCTTTGTCCTTAGGTTTGCAAATAGTTTCCTTGTGGTTGTTATTAGATTTATTGTGATTAATTATAAATAGTTATTCAATCATTTTTAGTGATTGTATTTGGTGTTTGCGTTTGGATATCAAGTTGAGATAAGGTTCATGCTTCTATTCTTTAGTTAGTGTGATATTTAGATTCGAATTACATTTTACCTTTTATGAACTGACATAATGGAGGATGAGAGGATTTCTATTTGATATTCTGTTTACCTTGTCTTTTTTAAAGGTATATTGATAGAGAACTTGGATATTTTTAATGGAGAACATATAGAATATTGAGTTGTAGGGTGTGTCCCTTAATGTTTGAGTTTACTTGTTAGTCATTATACAATGTATACAACATATAGAAGAATGATATAAAAAGGTGTGTTATACACCTTACATAGTGTTTATCATGTAAATTTAATATTAAATTATGTTGCATCTAGAAGATCTAGGGATATGGAATTACATGGGTTAGAAATTCTTGGAGATACCTTTTTATGTTTTGTGTGATACAAAAATAAATATTTAATGTGGGTCATATATAAGAAAAATATTTAATATAAAAGAATCTTAGTGCTAATTGAGAAAACATAATACTAAAAAGTAAATGGCAAGGACATAGTTTTGTAAGTTTTTTATTTTATTTTGAGGCACATGGTCTAAATAAATACCACTTGGTGGGTTTGGCAAGATTATTTCTATAAATATAAGCACATTCAAGTAGCTAAAATTGGAGTGGTAACTTTTTGGTCTCCCATCTTGGTGCACTTACTTGGATATTGTTTTTATTCGATCTAAGTCAAAAATTTTGGAATTTTGTAGCTCTTTCAGAATAAGTTTGAGTTCAAAATTACACTTTGGATTCTGACACTAGTTCTTGAACTAGAGGCAGAGTCCAACATTAGCTCCAAAACTAGAGGCAAAGTCTGACATCAAGAATGGAACATTGGAAAAAACAATCTAGAAGTTTAAAAAATTGACAATTCTTTTGGAAACATTTCAAGTTCAAAATCACACTTCAAATTCTGATACTAGTTCTAGAACTGGAGGTAAAGTGCGACATCGAGAATGGAACATCAATCTTAAAGTGCATTTTCAAAACTTAATAAGAAATTATGAACCTTCTATTGAGATGTTTTGTGTCTTACAAGTAGTTTAAGAACCATTGTCGGAACCCAACACTCAAAATAGAACAAAGGTGAAAGCACTAGTAGAATCTAACCAAAACTTTTGAAGTTCCTATAGAGTATTTTGGGTTTACTCAGCGGTTCCAAAACCAATTGTGTTCTCTGAAATTTTGAACTTCCTTTATAGTATAGTGACAATTCTGATTATTTTTGGTTTTATTTTTTAATAAATACCATCCAAACTATTCATTTTGAATTCTAATGGGTTTTGATAACCCTTGGGATCTCATGAAAATTGTATAAAATAATTTTTATTGGAAGGAAAATGCCTTTTGGGATTGTATACATCTCTTTTTGAGTTTTTTGTACTAGAGAAGGTCAACAATACCGTAGGTTATACGTTGGTTATTTTATTCTAAATCATATAGATTTAGATCATTATACTATAGTAGTGAATATATTGATGTATTTTATTATATTTTATTGTGTTGTTAAATTAGAGGAATCATATATATGGATCTGTAATTGTATACGGGGTTGGATATCTTGATGTTAGAAGTAATTACAATGAGTATACCTTAATTTTTAGGTATTGTTAATAGGGTATATTAGCAACTAAGCCATGGTTGTTATTCTAGCTATGATGATAAATTATTTATAGTTATTCAAGCCTTTTTGTTCATTGGATTTGGTGATTGTGTTTGGATATCAAGTTGAGATAAGTTTAATGCTTCTATTTGATAGCTAGTGTGTTAGAATTTAATCTTTCCTTGGTTGAAAATATGTAATTAAAGGATAAACCAAGGTATCCTTATTT
>MU226318.1:637321-649837 GCA_018584345.1 Thuja plicata
AACGGTTCATTCAACATTACTCCTACAACATCCAACATGATGTCACCATGATGGATCTATGCAACACCAAACAGAAAATGGGAGAATCCTTTACACACTTCCTACAAAGATGGAGGAAGATTTTTGCGCAATATTCAAGAGTCATTCCCGAAATAGAGAAGATGGAGATCTTTGTTAATAATCTCATACCTGAATTGAGGTATGCTCTGCAAATGCAAGATTCTCCTAGCTTCGATAGGATGATTAAAAATGCCCTCTATATTGAGGAAGTCATGGTCAAAAAGGGGGAAATCACCCTTCAAATTGAGAACAAAGGCAGTAGCTCCAACTCCAAACCTAAATGGTGGAAACAAAACAAAAATGTTGTCAATGACGGAGTAGTTGATGCCTCTCACATTAATTCTAAAACCGAAGCATTCAATATGACCAATGGTATGCAAGCAAGCAAAGAAGCTAAAGCAACACCTCCCGTTCCCAAAGCAAATCATGACAATGACAAGGGATGAACATGGACTTCAAAACCCCAAAGAACATTCACACCTTTGGGGGAACCTCTTGAGACCATCTTAAAAACATTGGTGGATAACAAAGTTCTTATGATTCCCGATTCTAAACCGTGGGAACCAATGGTCAAACCCAGATGGTGGGATGATAACTCCTATTGTGTCTTCCACAAAAAAAAGGGACACAAGACAAATAATTGCCTCAAGCTCAAGCACGTTATCCAAGACCTCATCGAAGGAGGTAAGATAAAGGTAGACAGACATACTACCAATGAAGATCACACAACATTTAATAAACCATTCCCTAATTATAATCAAGGGGAAACATCTAAAGGGAAAGGTAATGAGATAAACTACACCTATTCCAAGAGTGACAATGTGATCAATATGCTCAGCATTAAAAATGAATCTGTCAACATGATCACAATCAAAGGAGCCTCATCCTCCACAAACGCTGTAACCCGGAGCCAAGCACATGTTACAATCAAAGGACCTCCAAAACCAACATCAACACCCAAGGTTCCTATTGTAACTATTCCTAAACCAACAACAAAACATGTGGTCACTATTCCCAGAGAAAAATATGACTTGGTAGATCAATTGCAAAGAACCGCTGCCAAAATTTACATCTTCAAATTGCTCAAAATATCCACGGTGCATAGAGAAATCCTAGAGAAAGCCCTACATGCTGCTAATGTTCCAAAGGATATTGATATAGACAAGTTCCAAGTGATGGTCAATCAAATCTCAGTGCCACACTACCTCTCCTTTTCTGAGGAGGATGACAAGTCATTGACCCATCCACACAATCGACCCCTCCATATCAAAGTTCTTATTCATAGATCCCGTGTTAGATGCGTATTGATAGATGGAGGCACTGGATTAAATATCTATACACTAGATTTAGTCAGGAGGCTAGGCCTCTCAGAGCAAACAATTGACTCTAGAAATAAAATAACCATCAAAGCTTATGATGAGGAAGAAAGACCCTCCAGAGGTATTATTTTTCTACCCATCAGAGTTGGGCCGATTGAAAGGAATGTTATATGTCAAGTTCTAGATCTACCATTGGCCTACAACATTCTGCTAGGGAGACCATGGATTCATGAGATGCAAGCTATACTGTCCACTTATCACCAATGAATCAAGTTCCCATATAATGGGATAGAGGTGACAATTCCTGTGGATGCCAACTACACTTGCAACAATATCAAAGAAGGTAGCATGATCCCACACAACAAGGAGGCTATGGACGCAGTTGCTCCTAAAACTACCAAGAACATGGTCATGAAGGGCTTTTGCAAAACATTGAAACTTCAAGAAATAGGTATGGGAGAGTACAAGTTGAACCTGACTCCCTCAATAACAGAGCTTCCAGTATCACTGAGATCCTATGGCAAACCGTCATACACATTCACACCTCTCACAATCCAGGAGCTAGAAGTACATAAGGAAATGGGCATGATAAAGGCATCCACAACCTCTTCAGATAACATAGAAGAACTGGCAGTCTTGAACTGGCTTTACAAAGAAGAACCAGTGGACTCTGAGGTCAAACATGTAAAGATATCCCCATAACAGTATGGAAAGGGATATGATTTCCTCAAACAAATGGGTTACAAAGGAAAAGGACCTCTAAATGACACAGGGTGAGGGATCATTGAACCCATACCCATGGAGTTCCGCCTCAACAAAGATAAAATAGGACTGGGCTTTAATACTCAATCCAAAAAACCTACTTCAAAGTAGAGTCCACCTTCTGAAGCAGAAAGTGATAAAATAGATGAGATAGTATCAGAACCATGGCCTTATGAGAGATTGCTACATATCGGTACAAAGAATCCTGAATATCAAGGAGAATGCTACGTACCTAGTTTTGAGGTACCACAGGATCTTCACACTCCTTTGCTAGAACAACTGCCCATTCAAGAGGTGGGAGACACCATAGCTATAATCACTCAAGAGGAACCCTAGCCATAGAACTTACATCCCAACTGGGGGCAATTAGTCACAATTACACATGTCCTCGATTTACCCCACTTTGATCTACAAGCAGCTAATCAAGTCCATCAAATAAACATTGCTGAATATTTGGATAGATCTGATGATGATGTCACAGACTCTCATGACTATGAGTGGGATCGGCTATCTATTGCCTCTGAGGAAATTGGGATAGAAAAAATTCACATGTTTGTAGCTTCCTCAGCTCCTAGTAAATGACCTGACACTCCTTTCAATGACACTGATCCTCCTGAAGCAGAAGAGTTCCTTCCTCCAATCATTGATGGAGACACTGGTGAATACATAACTCTAGAAGAATTTCATAGGCTACAAGCAAGAAGCCTCCTTTTACAAAGGGATGATGATGAGATATCTACTGATGAGTCGCTAGAGTTTGATCCATATATAACTGACAACAACCCTTTTAAAAATGATCTTACTCTTATTGATCTAAACATCAAAGATATTAACTTAACAGATCATGTCATGTCGGTTAATAGTTTTGATGCTAACACGATGCTGTCCTTCCCAGAATCTGACTCCCTAACATTGGTACTTCCAGACCTAATCGACTGGACTAAAACAGATCCCACTCATATCCTTTACTTTCCCAATGACCACTCCCTAGCTTGTGACCTTAATGCTTGTGAACCTCACCCTTCTTCCACCAATGCAAGGAGTGAGAACATGTCACAGGAGGATATCAAGTTTCTTAGTCACAAATTGAAAAAGAAAAAGAAAAAGTGGACTGATGGTGAAAACCACTATGTGGCAGTATCAGATCCCAAAATAGTAAATAAAAAAGACATATCCAATGGTGAAAACCTCTTAGAGGTGCCAAAGGATGAGATTCTTGATATCCTCCCTGAACACTTTCAGGAGAGATCTTCGGTATTGATTGAACCAACACAGCCAGTGAACTTGGGCACTGTTGAAAATCCTCAGATAGTTCATCTAGCACAATCTCTATCAGAAGAAGAGGAGGAACAATTCACAGAATTCTTAAAGGAGAAAAAGATCAACTTCGCTGGTCCTACACTGATATGCCAGGGCTAGATCCCAATCTCATTATGCACCACTTATCTATAGCTCCTGGGATCAAGCCCGTGAAACAACAAATTAGAAAAATGCATCCACATGTTGCATTATTGGTGAAAGAAGAATTGGAAAAGTTGTTAAAAGCTAGATTCATTCGAGTCATTGCCTATGCAGCATGGATATCCAATGTGGTCCCTATTTCTAAATTTGATAAATCTATTAGGATCTGCACGGACTTCAGAGACCTCAACAAAGCATGTCTGAAAGATGATTTCCCTCTACTAAATATTGACATGATCATAGATCTTACAGCCGACTACCAAATGTTTTCATTAATGGATGGGTTATAATCAAATCAGGATCGCCCCTAAGGACCAAGAGAAAACTGCATTCACATGTGCATGGGGCACATTTTTCTAGAATGTCATGCCATTTGGGTTAAAGAATGCTGGAGAAACATGTCAAAGAGCTATGACAACAATATTCCATGACATGATGCACAAAAACAAGGAGGACTACGTCGATGACACACTGGCTAAATCAAAAGAAAGAGGTACTCATATTGCTGATTTAGGAAAAATATTGGATCGAATGGAACAGTTCCAACTCAGGCTCAATCCAAAGAAATGTGCCTTTGGGGTCCAATCAGGCAAGCTCCTAGAATTCATAGTTTCAACAAAGGGAATCAAGGTAGATCCGGTGAAGGTAAAAGCTATTCTCGAGATGACTCCTCCATGTAATATCAGTCAAATGAGGACACTACAAGGGAGACTCTAGTCTATCAGGATATTCATGTCCCAACTTGCAGATAAGGCACAACCCTTTACTAAGCTACTACATAAAGGGGTTTCATTCAACTGGGATGAACACTGTGAAGCCAACTTCAGAGAATTGAAGGGGTACCTAGCTGCTCCACCTATTCTTATGGTGCCTATTCATGGAAAACCTTTGCTCCTATACATTTCAGCTACAACTACATCCCTAGGAGTATTACTGGTGCAAGAAGATGAAACAAAGAAAGAGCGAGCTATCTACTACATTAGTAGAAATCTAGTCACTTATGAGCTTAATTATAGCCTTATTGAGAAAGCATGCTTAGCAGTCGTCTTCACATCACAAAAATTGAGACACTATATGCTCTCTCACACAATCAAGCTCATTGCTAAGATTGATCCTCTAAAGTATCTTTTGAGAAGAACAACATTAACATGTTGTTTGGAAAAATGGGTCCTCATTCTAAGTGAGTTTGACATTGAGTATGTTGAACAGAGAGCTATCAAAGGATAGGTACTTGCAAATCAATTGGCTGATTCACTGCTCCAAGATGATGAACCATTACTAATTGAATTTCTTGATGAAACAATCATGCATCTCACCGAACATCCGTGGAAGATGTACTTTGACGGTTTGTTTACTCAACAAGGATCTAGAGCAGGGATTCTCTTCATAACTCCACAAGGATATAAGATTCCCAAATCTTACAAATTAATGTTTCCATGCACCAACAATATCTGAGAATATGAAGCATTGGTCAATGGCCTCAAGTTCGCCATGGAATGGAAGATTTTTGAGTTACACGTATATGGTGACTCCCAACTAATTATCAATCAAATCAATGGGGGATATCAAACAAGAGATGAAAAGTTGATGCCCTACAAGCAACTAGTTGATGATTTGAAGAAATACTTTGTCCTCGTCACCTTCCAGCAGATACCACGATCAGAGAACAAAGCTGCAGATTCTATGGTTACCTTGGCATCCATGTTACAACTAGAGGAACATCAAATTTTCTATGACTTCTTGGTGGAAGAAATACCCTATCCCACCTTTGCCAATCCAGAATACCAGGTAATATGTGCCTTAAATACCCTAGATCAATCTCGATATGCCAGTATCATTGCTTATCTTTTTGACCAAACCGTTCCCACCAATCTATCTAGAAATGAAAAAAGATCCCTGTTTAGGACAGCATCGCGTTACATCCTCATAACTAACAACCTATATTGACACAGTCTCGATGGAACACTTCTTCGGTGTTTAGAACTCAAGGAGTCTGATCTAGCCTTAAAAGACATCCACGAAGGTGTATGTGGATCACACTCGAATGACTTTTCATTAGCTAAGAAACTACTCAGAGTATGCTATTATTGGACTACCGTGGAGAAGGATGCTATTCAATTTTCAAAAGCATGTCTTAAATGCCAGACACATGGAAACCTTATTCATGCTCCTGCCAAAGAACTGATACCTTTCATAACACATTGGCCATTTCAGCAATGGGCCTTTGACTTGGTTGGATAAATATATCCCAACTATTCAAATGGACACAAGTTCATCATTACGGCCACTGAGTATTTCATGAAGTGGGTCAAGGCCGTGCCGCTAATCAAATCCACTGGCAAACAGGTGGCTATGTTCATTCTGAACTACATTTTTTGTAGATATGGGATACCCTCTTCAATTGTGACAGACAATGGGGGCCAATTTAAAAAACAAGACATTGATGACCTCTATGAATAGTTTCATATCACTCAACATTTCTCCTCGGTCTATTATCCTCAAGGTAATGGACAGGCCGAGGCATCAAATAAAAATATTCTCAAAATTCTACACAGAACTATGAGCAAGTCTGGCAGAGACTGGCATTTACAATTGAATCTGGCACTATGGGCCTACCAAACAAGCATATGAACACCAATTGGAGCCACGCCATTTACTCTAGTCTATGGCGCTGAAGCAGTACTACCTATTGAGGTTGAAATTCCATCTTTGCGGATATCTTTACAAGGACTGGTTATTGATGAGCAGTACCACATTGATTGGATAAATTCTCTGGACCTACTAGATGAGGGCAGGAAACAAGCATTTGATCACCTCAAAGTGTACCAAGCAAGAATTCCCAAAGGTTACAACAAGAAGGTTAAACCATGCAAGTTTGAGGTGGGAGCCCTTGTCCTAAAAGAAAATCCTAAGAACCAGCCTAACAAAGAACAGAAAGGAAATTTTGAACGTACCTGGCTGGGACCTTATGTTATCACTGCTACTTTTGGGACTGGAGCTTATCAATTAGCTACACCCGAGGGAGATGTTCTTCTAGATCCTATCAACACTCTACATTTGAAGTGGTTCTACGCTTAATGTTCAGCTAGAAGAGCCTGTATAGCAAAAAGTTCTTGCAAAATACCAAAAACATTCAGAAAATTGATCTTGAAGAAATCCAAAAATAGTGGAAAAAGTTCTACAAAATGGGTATCCTTGGTGAAAACCTAGTAAACAGACACCTTAATACGACAAAAACATTCAAAAAAGAAAAAATAGAAAAAAAATTGAAAAAGAGAAAAATGCCTTGATGAGCACCTGGTAAAACAGGCATCTTGGTAGCAAAAAGAAAGAGGAAAGAATCTTTCCAAGTGGTGAAAACCTGGCAATCAAGCGTCACTTGTGTTCTGCACTCCATCTATCAATGCACTACTGATACTAGGCCTCCATAATTTTTCCTGTGCTCATACACTGACTTCATTTTCCTACATGACTATCTTATCCTCGCTTGGGATTTTTCTATCTTTACGTCTTAGGAATAAGTCATTCTGCATTGGGGCACCTTTGTTGGCATAGTTAGTTGTGGTTGCTTTGTTTCTCTAGGCTAGTTTGCCTCACAGACACAAAAGTTTCTTGACACATGCAAAACAATGTCACTTTTTCAAAAACCAAGGTGTCTTTTCAAAATGTGGGACATGACATTAACATTCACCAGCATTCCTACAAGGCCATATTGGATCACAAACATGAATGAATCATCCTATCAGTGCACAGACATGGAACACCATATTGCTTATATTCTAAATTTCTGATTAATGAATCTCTACTGTGTTTGATAGATGAATGAACAAGTACTAATTAACACAGTTTGCTCATGGTTTGATTATAATTCTTTTGTCTTGATGATGTTTTCAACTAGGGGCATCTAAGTAATTATGAATTTTATCTGATTGATTCTCAAATTGATGATTTGTTATGTCTTCTTAGTTACTCAATGACGTATGCGCAAAGACAAAGAGTTGCAAGGATTGGGGGAATAATGTTTTCTTGAATTTATGCATATGGTGATTGTTTCATATGATCCTATAAATTTAACCTAACTTGGATGTTTATGATAAGAGCCACTACTATGGGTAGATAGCCGCATATATCTCAATCTTTGTTATGTGTAAACTATGGTGAGTTTGACACAATTTACTTGTCTATTTTCTGATCCAGATTCTCACTAAGGTATATGAATCATAATGTACCCAAGGATATGAATTTTCAAGGTCATTACGGGTCCAGTATCTTTCCTTACTCAGAATTTGGTATGTTAAAAAGGAAGGTGACTGTTTTTGTTATCCTGGCTTCTATGCCTTGATACCTAAGTCTATTTCTGACATTTCAATAAAATATAGTATTCATATTATCATAATATCAGTGGGTATTAGTGATGGTTGTACTATTAGATGGTATCCATCTTGAAAAGCGCCCAATGATGAAAAAATGTTGCAATATTTGCTAAATCAGTGACAAGTCCTAAGAGTCTTCATATAGCTGCATTTAAAGATTGCTTGATGCATTTACCAACAACAATCACATCATAAGAAAATTTAAGCTCAAAAATGGTTTCTATCTTCTTCTGAATCATCAAGTTAATTACATCATCTATATTACTGATATCAAATATCGTTGCACATCCATAACATATAGTTTGTATTCATTAAAAAGCAGAAACTAGAAAATACAAAAATAAAGCCTCTATGTATTGCATTTTTACTTCTACATCCTAAGTGCATCCATACATCTATTTTGCATAACTGAAAAATAAAAAACATACATTTGCATTTTCACATAGATATCATTTATGACATATTTATATCAATAATATACTCATCACATCCACATTATAAAATGATGTTATCATCTATGAATTAACTCATCAAGCGATCAAAATATCATCACATGTGCAAAGGATACATTTACCACATCTATGGAAAGCAAACCAGATACATTTACCACATGAAACATGTCAGAACCAAGAAACTGCATCAGATATATATCATCATAAACATGGTACAAATCAAAGCATAAAGTGTATCAGAAAGCATAAAGTGTATTAGAAAGCATAAAGTGTATTAATGAGCATAAAAGAGCATCAGTATGCCAAAAATGAATCAGATATATGTTCGAATGAATGTGATATACAAAAAAGGGGATCTCAGCAGGTACCAGATATACATATATACTCTCAAAAATGTACATGTCATACAAAATGGGACAAGAATCAACTCTGGCCTGCCCCCTCTCCCTGGTCAGGAGGAGGAGGAGGAGGTGGCATGAAAGGCACTACTGGAGGCGGCATGGCCCCCTCTGACTGCTGAGCAACACAAGAAAAAGAAGCTGCTCTCTGCCCCTCAAGAACTGCTGCGTGATACAAGGCATAATAATATGTTGCCCTCTATCCCTGATGGACTACTGTTCGGGCATGGGCGTCTCTCTTAGCTCTGAGCATCTCCCCCTGTGTATCCCTCTCAACTCTTAGCCGCTAAAGCTGTCTGTCCCTATTTGCTAAAAGAACATCCGCAGTAGTAACCCTAGCCTCCAAGGTTGTGATCTAGGCTCAGAGCTTCTCCCTCTCCTGCTCGCATCAAGATAAAGGATCCCCATCTCTACCCGGATCCTGCTCCTGAGCTCTCTGTCGCCACTATCTATGCTGCTCTGGAGTAAGTAGTGGGCCAGTGTCTCTCTAAGGGGCCACAAATCTGTATCTCTGCCACCTGCCCTGCCCATTGCTGCTGGCAACACCTGGATCAACTGCCTCTCCTTCGCCACCCCTGTCATCACCATCATGACCATCATCTGGCTAAGGATGCCTTCCATCTCTACCCCCATCTTTGCCACCATCGCGGCCCCCATGTCTCCTAGGTGCTCGGTCTCTGCCTCCTCTATCCCTGATAGGTCAGTCATTAGGATCATAATCCAAAGGCTCCTCTATACGAGGAATAATCTCCTCAGGCACTGTAAAATGTGGAAAAGGGTACTGGAGCATCTCTGCAGCATACCCATCTGAAACTCTGGCATCCTCAACATCTGGACGCAGGTCCCAGTCTATGGCCACCATGTCTCGAATCTCCTACGATGCAGTCTCATAGGTCAGCTATGCACCCCAATCAGATGCCTCATCCCTGATATGAGCATAAACTGCCACATCCTCTGTATGGCCCTGTCGCCGCCCATACTATCTCAAAACCCTGGTAATCAGGAAGTGCTCTTTAATGTATCTGGTATGACCAATCAAATATCTTCTCTAGCACAAAAATGGTACCTGTCATGCATCAGATGTCCATACCTCATAGTCTAGGTATGGTCGCCACATGACCTCTGTCATATCATCGAATAACTGACGCCAATACTCAACCTTGCCCAGATGGGGCTGTTGTAGGAGGCCTACATACATATACACATAGGGCTTCTTGGGTGCCCTCTGCCTATCAACAATCGGTCGTGTCATAGGGATGTGCTCCCAGGCCCAAATCTGAAGGATCAATATACCAACAGTCATGTTGCAGGTATGGTGGTACACAATCTCATGAAGCTCTCTGTATATATGAGCTAGTATGTAGCTCCCCCAAGAAAAATGTCGACGGTGGATGATCATCTACTCCACCATACTAACCCAGCCCACCAAGAAACCATGCTGACCTCTGTCTGGCATGAGGATGCCACCTACCAATTTGGCCAAGTACACAACTAATCGATCATAGTGATCGACCATGTAATCCCATGACAGGTATCTGCGATCTATAGTATCATCCTAGAAGAATCTGTGTGCCGTACCGATCGCCACGCCAACTCTAGACTCAAAAAATACCTCATGTCCAACCATGGGTACATAGAGTATCCTCCAGACATCCTCTGGAGTCATAGTAATCTCTCCAGTGGGAAGGTGGAAGGTGTTGTGCTCAGAATGCCACCTCTCGACAAGAGCTGTCAACAACCCTCGGTTCACCCCAATCTCGGGTAAAACTATAAGTGAATGCAATCTACATCAGATCATAGTGGTCTACTCATCATCTGACAGTCAGCCATACAATGCAAGAACTCATGCTGGGTAAGTGCCGCGAAAGGTGACTACCTCAAACTGGGCCTGATTTGGGCACAACAATCAAATATCAGAAACTATCTACAAACAAGGGGCAGAATCCTACTTCCCTAAGTCATTCCAAGTTCGCCAGACACAAACAGATCAAATAAAATTACAACTCTAAGTCTTCTACCAGATGCGATCCTGGAAAAATAGGATGCGATTGTGCATACGGGATGCAATCCCAAAAAAAGGGATGCGATCCTAAACGCGAGGTGTGATCCTAGAAATACAAGATGCGAGCCCCTGATGGGTTTCTTAGAAAAATAAGACTAAACCTAAGGCACAGGATGCAATCTAGGAAAACCTGCATGCGACACAGAAAATTGGAAAAAACTGGTTACGACCCAGGAAAAACCAGATGCGAGTCGGGATTGACCAGATGCGATCCTAACTTTAACTAGTTATAAAACACACAAAAATGCATGAGATTTAAAAATGCAAAATTCACAGGCTAGTTTATCGGGTACTTACCGGCGGTGGGTAGTCGGCTGGTCGCTGATGTCGGTGGCTCATCTCAAATCGGTGTTTCCTCACAGGGACTACCATCTTCGCTGTAGAGCTCTCATAATTTCTATGGAGGAATGTGCAAATGAATAGTGAAATGGTACTTTTGGAGGCTTATATGGGTCTTTTGAGACATTTAGGGTTTTTGAATTTCCTCCCGAACAACTCCAAATTCATTTATGTTCTCTTTTTACTCAATCGGGAACCAAATTGAAGGTATCTACGACATTTTCAGTAGCACAGCTTCACTTTTGCGACAGTTTCAAAACTTATGGGTTTGCTTCATTTATTCACCACATTGGTAAAAAATGCACATTTCATCATACATCTTGGTCTAAACATCATTTTATCAACCTTTTCACTCATACTTTCGCGTAATTAACTTGATAAATGTGTGTTTATTTTTAAACACACCTTCTTCTACTCCACTCTTTCTTGCCCACATCCACTTCTTGCAAGTGTTCTATTCTTTTCAACTGAGGGATTTATTTCTTTTTCTTCAATTTCATTCCCGAGGGGGCATGATCACACTATCATCAATTAAATTTTTGCTCAAAACAGCATCAAAATGACTTCATTATCAAACAAACTAAGGGCATAACAGTTTCCTTGACTAAGTCAGAACTGTTGGATAGAAAGCTTTGGTTCTCATGAGCTGGATATCTTGTGTTTCCTCATTTTAAAAGATTTTATTAAGCTCCTGGCAGCTTCATACTAGCTTTTGGATGACAACCAAATTTAGAATCAGTATTATCAATTTTTGGATGACAACCAAGTTTAGAATTGGTATCTTTAAAATCTTTTATTGATCTTTGGACGACAACCAAGTTCAAAATCAATTCTATTAGTTTTGTACAATCAAGTATGAGATTGATCTCATCAACATTTCATTCGACAACCAAGAACGAAATTCTCAATTTTTCTAAAGTCAAAATCAAAAAAATTTCTTTGAATCAATGCGCTGCTCGCACATCAATTCAAAGAGGGGCAAATGTAACCACCTAAATTTGGTCTGTTCTAACTATGGACCCTATTTTCCCTAAGTGTGATCATACCCTCGATTATGTCCAAACGACCCTGTTATTGCTTGGCATAATTCTTCAAATCTATTTAATGTCCTAGGTGATTTTTATCACTGAATTATATTAACTATTATAGCCATACAATTCAATTCAATTTTGACCAATCAAATCAAACCAAAATCAAACATGGCTATAGTATTTAATTATAAAGGAATTAAATAAATCCCTAAATCAAATACCCACTTGCAAAATAACCCATTCCCCTAGCCTATTTAAT
>MU226318.1:652397-668938 GCA_018584345.1 Thuja plicata
TCAAAAGATGATGACTCCACAGCAGTTGATAAGACATTGTACAAATCTATGATTGGTAAACTCATTTATCTAACTCAATCTAGACCTGACATATCTAATGCAGTTGGCATTGTTGGAATATTTGCAGCTGAACCCAAGCAGATTCACCTAATGGCAGTCAAAAGGATATTCAGATATCTAAAGGGAACTATAGACTATGGTTTATGGTATCCTAAATCAGAGAATGTAAAGCTTCATGTATACATAGATGTAGATTGGGCAGGTTGTATTGATGATAGAAAGAGAACTTCAGGAAGAGCAGTATTCCTTGGAGACAGGTTGGTTTCTTGGATAAGCAAGAAGAAGAACTGTATTTCTCAGTCAACAACAGAAGCTAAATATGTTGCAGCAACACTGAATTGTTCAACTATGGTTTGGATCAAGTAGATGGTTAAATACTTTGGCATTCAGGTTGATTATCCTATTGTTATTCATTGTGATAATACTAGGACTATCAACATGTCTAAGAACCCTATCATGCATGCAAAGAAAAAACACATAGAGATCAAGTACCATTTCTTAAGAGAAAAAGTTGCAAAAAAAGAAGTTAAATTGGACTATGTGAACACCAAAGAACAACTGGCACATATTTTTACAAAGCACTTATCAAAGGATACTTTTGAGTATCTTAGAGAGAAGTTGGGAGTAATTCCCTCTCCTAAGTCTGTTTAGAAGAAGCAACAAAGGCATCAGTCATTAAGTGACAGATGAATGGTTGACTACTCTAGTTCTGGAGTAGTACCTGTACCTAAAAAGACTATGGCACCCTTTGCCATTGATGTCAAAGGGGGAGTATATAGTAAGGAGGAGTATGCACTAAGGGGGAGCATATACTCTGGGGGAGTATATAGATGGAACAAAAAATCAGGTAGAGGAACTACAACAGTTTAGAGGAATATTTGATGAGGATATTGAGAAGATTGTAAAAGAAAGAGGAAACCATGAACAGAGGATGTTCTTAATATCATATGTTGCCATCAATGTCAAAGGGGGAGATTGTTGGAGATTTGATTCAGAGCAATTGATTGATTGTATGTTTGTGATTGATGACAACATATAATACATAGTAGTAATTCTGTATGAACTTATGTGAATGATGACATGAAGACTTGTGTGGATAGATACATGTTTTTGACATGTTTATTATGTTATGTTCATACACGCAGACCCAGATATGATGTTTTAGTAAAGTTATGCAATTCTGTTATTAGCAGTTACAGTTCTGGAAGTATAACAGTTTAGGGCCGACGTATATAATGTGTTTAATGAGTTGTGCCTATATTCAAGATATGCGTGCGTATATGCATGATTAATTATGAGTTGGTGACATAAATCCAAAGGCACCAAACGTGTTTCAGGATGATTTCAAAGTTATGGTTAACTTGGTGAGGCCGACTCAGTGAAGCGTCATGTCTGTTCAGCATTGACTTTCGTGGACGTAATATTGTTTGTGTGCTTAGTTAAGCCAACTAAGATATTGATGAAGTGTTTCTAAGAGATGACATGACCTTCTAATTTGGAGAAGATACTTATAGTAGTTCAATTATGATATGCTAAGTGTGAATGATACGAAAAGTGAAGAAAGATGTACAGAGAAGATTATCAGAGTTGGTTCATTCATCAAGGATCTACGTGAAGAAGAAGTGAAAGATTGTAATACACTAGAACTGATCAAGATAGCAAGTCTACTCTATAGTTCATCATTAGATATAGTGCATATCTTTTATATAGAAGGTTGTAGCCTTCACCATCAAGCAGTGAGCTTTTGGACAGTGAGTCCACCACCCCTAACAGGGTTATTTGTAAAAGACTCCTAACAGGGTTCGACCCTTAACCAGGTCACTATAATTATTACATTGTATTGTACAACTCCTAACAGGGTTAAAATATCTTCTAACAAGGATTACTACAAACAAGTATAGTTTATTGTGGGTGCTAATTCCCACTAAGGTTTTTACCATTTGGTTTCTCCGTAATCAAATTGTGTGTTGAGTACTGTGTTATCTGATTATGCATTTACTTTGTTGTATACTAAAGTTAAAGAAGTAAAAAGGACTAAAGTAACTGGTAACTGATTCACCCCCCCCCTCTCAGTTATCCTTTGGTACTATTCTAACAACATACTATATTATCACACTATATCATTTATAATACAATATGAAATACAATAGTTGAGATTCATCAAACTACCAATCTTTTTATTCTGTTAACCGATAAATGTCTGACCATCGGTAAGCTCTTGTTTTAGCTTAGATTTGATTCTTGCATCTCTCTGTCTTGTGATGTGTTGTGCTCTCTCCTTGTGTCAATTTATCTCCCTTGATTGTTCTTCTCTTTTGACGTCTTTTTCTCTTGTCAGCAACTCTCCCTTTGTATAATCTTTCCATACAATTTCTTTCCCTAAGGATATAATCTCTCCCTATTGGATTAATGTGATAATGGATAATCTCTCTCCCTTTGACTACAATGCCAAACAAATATCTCACAAATATCTGACATTAATGTCAAACAAAAGTTTCTCTCCATCCATAATATATTCCTTGAATTTCCCTTATCCATCAACAATACAATAATATTCTCTGGTGCTCAGTGATGATATATACCTGTCTATATATAGATGTAGCCTTGAAGTTCATCTCTTTGCTTGCATCAAAATTAATGATATTCTGATAATATGTAGGCTGATGCAGCCTTTTGTTCATTTTACTAACTGTGTAATACCCACCTCTTAGTTTGCTTTTTAGTTTTTAGATGCCAAACTCTTTTAGGCATTTTGATGTATGTGTGGTTATTTCAGTTGATTTTGAGGATATTTATGTATTACATTTTAGTATGTTATTGATCCATTATTATCATGTTGTATTTTCTCTGTATATGTGATTTAGGGTTATTTAATGATGCTTATGTATATGTTAGGATTTCATTTTGATTATGGTTTTCTGACAATACTGACCATAGATTTATATGCACATGGATCATTGTATGTTTTGCGTTACTATTTGATGTGCTTGGTATGGTATGGGACAGAGTCATAGTTACTTTCTTCGGTGAGATCCACACGATAACCTGATCTCAACCATTGTTTGTCATATGATATATGCATGTATGTTCGTCTTTGTGATGATAGATTTGCAGGTACCGGGCTACGTCTTCCCTGAATTGGCAGGAGTGAGCGTGCCCTATCATAATAATCTCAATAGTAAGAGAGGGGAGATAGTTTTCAAGTCCAAATCCTATCCTAAACCTAATTTTCCTAGTTAGTGGACAAGTATCCGTATTGGCTACCTTACCGAATTCGTATAGTTGACAGGAATTCATGTATCCCTTTCCTAGTGCATGTTTGATTTTTTCTTGTTTTCGATTTCAGGTGCTTGATGTGATTATGTGGGTGTTATATCATGTTATTTATTTAATTGAATATTATTGCAATTAATTATTAAATATAGGGTATTTAATTAATTGAAAATTAAATTAAATACCCATGTTTAATTAAAGTGCAATTATTGAATATTAATATTTAATTGAAAATTAGAGTAAATATGCTTTTAAGCTTTATTAAATAATTAAATATTAAGTTGCATGGATTAATGTGATTTAAATATTTAATTTAATATTTTATTAATTACATGTGCATGATTTGTTGAAAAAGTATTTTCAAACTCAAAGCTTTCAACTAGATTGTAGGATTCAAAGTTGAGTTGTGCAAGTAATTAGATATTTTAATTATTAATTAAAGAATTACTTTCAATTTTGGAGTGGAGTTCTTCTAGGAGTCATCTAAGTGTGTTGTCATTAGGGTTTGCTTGATTGGGGGAAATGGATCCACTTTAGGGAGATTCTTCTCTCATTTGAGGATAACAAGTTTTTGGGGAGCATATTTGGAGAAGCTTTGGTGTGTGCTTGGTTTTGGAGCATAATTGAAAAATTCTTCTTGCTTGAATTTTTGCATTGTGTATCTCTCACCAGTTATTGAGGTAGGGTCTTGTTCATGTCAATTCTAGCCTTTGCATCCCCATCTTCCATGCATCCGAAAAGCTAGGATCCTTTGTGTGGTCATTCCTTGTTTGTTATTATGTGTTTTGATGATTTCATTTGGAAAATATGTACTTGGATCAATTTTTTGTTTTTATTCAAGCTTACGTTTAAGATCTGTGCTTGTGGGCATAAAGGGTTTCATTTTATAGCATTAGGTGCAAATGGGTATAAGGGTTTCTAGTTTGAAATTATTGTTGAAATGTGTATTTTTGGAAACCTAGATCCTTGATTTTTAAATGAAAATATATATTAACCTAGTAAGGAAATGTCGTCAAAATTTTCGTTGGAAGAAACCTTGTGGAAAGCCCTTAAACGGGAAAAATCAAATTTCCTATAGTTAGGACTATAGAGGAAATTAAATTATTGCTTGTAAATTAATAGCTTTGGGAATATTTATTGTTTTCAAAAAAAAATAAGCTCTCTGTTAAAAAAAAATACAGTGGTGGAAAAAAATATTCACCAGTCACTTTTGAAAGGAGGTAAAAGACAAAAAAATAAAATAAAAATAAAAGTCTTCTTTAACTTTCCGTTTTCAAAAAAGTTTATTTAACCAAAAAAAAATTATGATATTCAAATACCTATGTTATATGTTTTAGAAAGTTTTAAAAATAAAAAAAATCATTTAAAAGTTTTTGGGGAGGCGAGTGGCGGGGGCCACCGCACCCCCCTATCCGTACCTCTAAGGGGACCACATGCAGCTCCCTGCTGTGGGAGGCAGGGCCTGCCTTACAACAGGTACCCTATCGCTGCACGGCCAGGACTGCCGGCAGTACTCCCAAAGGGAGGCGGCAATGGTAGTATGGAGGGGCTGGGGGCCACAGGGACCCCCCCATATTATATTTAAATTTTGTTTTAAATTATTTTTTTAGTTTAGTTTATTAAACTTTGTTTAATTCGAATTTAGTTTATTTAAATTTTGTTTAAATCGATAAATTAATTTTGTTAATTTTAAATTGATTTATGATTAAATTCAAAATTAATATATTATTAATTTTTAAATTAGTTCAAAGTTAATGTTAAATTAGTTTATGGGTAATTTTTAAATTTGATATGTGATTTAGTTAATTGGTGAGTTTAATTTAAAGCAACTATAGGTATGTTTAAATGTTAAGTTGTAAATAAAATTATTTTATTATTGCTATAATATATGTATATATAGTAGGGTATATATATACATATGTATTATATTTAATAATATTTTAATTGGAATATTGATTCAATATGTTAGTGTTATAATAGCCATTTGAAAGGGAATTTTGTTAGGGGATCTATGTTAATAAGAGAATGGTTTCCTTAATAAAGATTTCTTTGTATAAGGATTATTATTTGAATGTTAATGATGTTTCGTGTTAGGAAATTGTATGTTGTCTTAGGACATTTAGATTTTGTTTAGGACCTATTTATCAATAAAATTGATTATGAGATGAAAATAGATCCTAACTGGATATGTGGATTTAGTTGATTTGATTTGCATGGTTAGGATGTTATAAATATGCTTTTCCTTATGTTAACATTGAAATTGTTTTTAATTTATTTTGATTATGATTTGATTACACCATGATGTGTTTTGGGTGCGTGAGGGTGCGTGAATAATGAAGTGTATGTTCTTTTATGTTATCATATTTTCAGGTGTCTGATGGGCTAGATGACCCTTAGGATATAAATCCAGAGGTTTGGGGATTGCACTTTCTGTATGGTGTCATTGTGATGATTAGTTAGTGATTTATGATGATGTTATAGTCCTGATATTCTTAGACCCAACCTGGTTCAGTTTTGATGTATTGTTTGGTCATATGAGGATATTGTGGATGTTTTAGGGTTATTGAGAACCTATGTGCACCTGAATGTATAGGATGTGATTTGACTTATGATTTATCTTTACGATACTCTTTTGTGAACCTAGGGTAGGTTACCTAGTTGTATGATAGGAGGTGGCTTGCAATAAGTATCAGAGCCCACAAGTGCCTGCTAGGATTTGCTTATTGTAAGTATTGGTAACAAGTGATAACATAATGAATTAATTAGGATGCACTAGATCAAACTAATAAGATTAATGCCTCACCCATGCTTGAGCGCTAGTATAGGCTAAGATGGAGGATGAGATGATACTTTCCCCCTTTTGAGGTGCAGGTTTGGGCATAGTTAGTGGCCTTGTCAGTTTGAGAGGTAATTGATGCCGTGTATGGTCACTTGGGTGCCGAAATCCATTAAGGGATTGCTAGGACTTAACTCAAGAGTTAGACGTACATGATGAAACCTTTCTATATATAGCTCAGGTTATCCTACATGTGTCAGTACCTCTCATGTTGTTTAGTGTTCCTTGTTATGGTTTAGAGTGCTTCTAGGATCTTCCTATGCTTGGAGTATGAGGTCATGTATACCTTATTTGCATTTGTGTTGTATACCCCGTGTGATGGGCCTGTTACTATCTTCTCAGTACAGTGGGAGTGGACCTTTGTTTCCATGTGGTTGGGTGGTAGTGATTCTTATTACCATTGAGATTTCGACGGATTCTTCTTCATGCTTGGATGTTCCTTGTTGCAGTTTCATCTTCCTAGTCTTTTGGAGACTTGATCAATTACTTGGGTTGTGTATTGTGCCATATGTTGATATTGGTTATCATCCTTTGCAGGATGCATTGTATTTTTTTATATGTATTATTACATACCCTGTGACTTGTGTAGTGGATGTTGATTAGGTAGTATACCTTTTGGCATCAGATGTATATGTAATCATTTATTATGGGATATATTTTATTGGATTCATATTATGTAACCTTTATGTTAGTTCTTACTATTGTTAATTGTAGATTATTATGTTTAATTAATTCTTCATCAAGGAACCCTTAATAAATGTTATCTATGTATGAGTTGTGTTTCATGTATGTCATGTACATCATTGTATTGCTTCCGCATTGTTATTATTATTGTTTGTAAACATTTAAAAAAAAAATATTCCATGAACTTAGTGTCATGTTTAGGGTTAGTTCTCCTGGGTTCCCTAGCTGGGCATTACAGACTGGTAGACAAGGGTTTGACCCCTAGTCTCTTTCTCAATTACTCAAATGCATCCTTGGACAGTGGCTTGGTGAAGATATCAACTAATTGTTCTTTTGATTGCACATACTCAAGTATCACCTCTTTTTCTTGAACTTGTTCTCTCAAATAATGATACTTGATGGAAATGTGTTTAGTCTTAGCATGTATGACTGGATTCTTGGAAATGTTTATTGCACTAGTGTTATCACAATAGATAATTATTGGTTCTAGGATCTTCATAAGCATACCTTCCAATAACTGTTTGATCCATGCAATATTTGAGCAATTTGCAGTAGCAACAACATACTCTGCTTCTGTAGTAGACTGAGAGATCCATCCTTGCTTTTTGCTAATCTATGTGACAAGTCTGTCACCCATAAAGAATGCTCTTCTGGTCATCAATATTCCCAGCCCAATCAACATCAATAAACACCTTAAGTTCAAATTTGCCTTCTCTTCTATACCATAAGCCATATTCCTTGGTATTCTTCAGATATCTTAAAATTCTTTTCACAGCAGTCATATGTGATTCCCTGGGGTTAGCAAAAAATATAGCAACAATTCCTACTGCATGTGCAATATCTGGTCTAGTGTGTACAACATACATGATTTTTTCAATGATTGATCTATACAAAGTTTGATTTACCTCTGATGTCTTGTCCTCCTTTTTCAACTTACATCCAGTAGCCATCGGTGTTCCAACTAGTTTGGAATCTTCCATCTTGAATATTTTCAAGACCTGTTTAATGTATTTGGACTGTGTAATGAAAATACCTTCACATTGTTGCAAGATTTGTAGACCAAGAAAGAACTTAATCTCTCCAAACATAGACATCTCAAACTCTTTTCTCATCTCATTAGCAAATGATTTACATAGCATATCATTTCCTCCAAATATGATGTCATCAACAAATATTTCAGTAATAAAAGTGTTAGCATCACTATCTTCCTTCAAATAAAGATTACTATTTTCACTAATCCTTAAAAATCCAATGCTTATAAGATAGAAATGAAGTCATTCATACCGGGATCTAGGAGCTTGTTTCAATCCATACAAGGCTTTATGAAGTCTACATACCATGTTTCTCTTGTCTGGATCTACAAACCCTTCTGGTTGCTTAATGTATACCTCTTCTTCAAGTATTCCATTTAGGAATGATGACTTGACATCCATTTGGTATACCTTGAATCCTTTGAATGCAGCATAAGAAATTAGTATTGTTAAACCTTCTCGCCTAGCAATGGGTGCAAAGGTCTCTCCATAGTCAATACCTTCCTCTTGTGCATACCCCTTGCATACTAGTCTTGCTTTGTTTCTTGTGACTTCTCCATTCTCATTCAGCTTATTCCTGAATATCCATTTAGTACCAACGACATTCTTGTCATCTGGTCTTGGTACAAGTGACCATGTCTTATTTTTATCAATCTTCTCAATCTAATCATTCATAGCACTTATCCATTCTTCATTATCAAGTGTAACATTGACAGATTTTGGTTCAAACTCACAAATTAAACAACTTGTGTTTAGAGACTTACTTCTTGTTCTTGTACCAACTTTCTTGTCTGCTATGATCTGGATCCCTGGATGGTTCCTTCTTACATATTTGGCAAGAACTGGTTCAACTCTTTGTCTATCATCTTGATCATCATTTTGTCCTTCATTCTGTTCTTCATCACTTTGTACATTATTTTGATTATTATCCCGACCGTCAGTATTTGCAGCCTGACCGTCGGTTACAACATTTTGTTGCTCTGGAATTAAGCACTATTGCTTGGGTAGAGTGTTAGGTTCTTCATAATATACAAAGTTATTTGAGTCCTCTAGTTCTTTTGTGCTTTCCAGCTCCTTTTTTGCAAATTCATCTATCTTCACACTTGCACTTTCAACACTTTTTTTAGAAGCCTTGATAAGATATTTATAAGCCTTGCTCTTGGTGGAATACCCTAGAAATATACCTTCATCACTCTTGGTGTCAAGCTTTCCATTTCTATCATCCTTTAAGATATAACATTGACTACCAAAGATTTTTAAGTAACTTACATTGGGTGTTTTACCATACCATAGTTCATAGGGTGTCTTCTTTGTGTCCTTCAATTGTACTCTATTTAATGTGTAGACAATAGTACTGGCAGCTTCACTCCAGAAGATTTGGGTGATGCCTTTCTCTATCATCAGTGTTCTAGCACAATCAACTATGGATCTGTTCCCTCTCTCAGCAATCCCATTTTGTTGTGGTGTTCTTGGTGCAGAAACCTGTCTTTTTATACCATGCTCATTATAGAAGTTAGTGAATTCATCTGATATAAACTCTCCTCCTCTATCTGATCTCAAGCATTTCAAATCCTTACGACTTTGTTTCTCTACCATAGCCTTATATCATTTAAACATCTTGAATGATTCATATTTATCTTTTAGAAACATAACTGTCATCATTCTAGAGTAATCATCAATAAAGAGAATAAAATATCTATCTCCATAATAACTCTTTTTCCTCATTGGTCCACATAGATCAGTATGGACTAATTCTAGAATATCATCAGATGTATGGGTTTTACTTTTGAAACTAGAATTTTTCATCTTACCTTTTTGACAATTCTTACACATGATGTTGTTGGGATTTGACATCATCGGTAAGCCTCTTACATTTCTCCTTCTACTTATTTTCATCATGTTGTCAAAATTCACATGACACAATCTTTTGTGCTAAAACCATATGTCTTCGTTTCTAGTCATTAAGCAAGTGGTGTTAGTATCATTCGATAGAATAAGTTACCTTTTGTTTGTTCACTGGTACCAATCAATCTTCCTTATTCATTGAAGATCTTTGCCTTCTTATTCTCAAATTCTACTCTGTGACCTGAATTATTCAGCTGATAAACACTCAATAGATTATAATTCAATCCTTTTACCCAATAAACATTTTCACATTTAATCAGGTTATTCAACATTATAGTTCCTTTACCTTTAATTAGACATGATGTATCATTACCCATTCTTACTGTACCACCATTATAATACTCAAAAGTGTTGAAATTTTCTTTGTCACCGGTCATGTGGTGAGTGCAGCCACTATCTATAATCTAGATGTCATTCTTTCTAACCTTAGATATGAGTGCAGTATCTACATACCTTTCATCTTCATCTGAATCATCTTTCACAGCCACAAACACCATCTCAATGTCTTCATCAGGTTCGGTGTCAATATCTTCATCTTTGTAAGCAGCTAGGTAGCTGGCTTTCTTACCTTTGTCCTTGTAGTCTTGGGTATCTCTTCTTTCTAATTGTCAGTAACTTCTGTAATCTTTGTTATCTCCTCTGTCAGATTTCTTCTCAAAAGATCAGTCATTAACTTTGCCATCTTTCATTCTGTTAGGACATCTTGCAGCAAAGTGTCCAATCTCTTTATAATTAAAGCATACAAGTGGTAACTTGCCTTTGTATTTATCTTTGCCTCTCTGCATTCTTATAGCCATAAGTGCTTCTATTTCATCTAGATATTCTTCTTCACTTTCACTTTCACTATCTCTTCTAGATGTGTGTCTATGATTTGATTTGCTTATTCTCATAGAAGATTTAAATGCAGACTCTAAGTTTGGTAAGACACTATTATCAAAGGTATTCATCTCAAATGAAATCAGTCTACCAATTAAACTATCAAGAGTAACTGTATTATTTTCTACTACTCTCATTTCTTGAATGGCAGAAACTCTAATAGCATATATAGGCAGTAAGGTTCTTAAGATTTTACTTACCACTATCTCCTCTTCAAGTGTACCTCCAAATCCTCGTATAACATTGACTACTTCTTTGATTCTTGTGCTGTACTATGTGATGTTTTCTCCTTCTTTCATTCTGAGATCATCAAACTTTCCTCTAAGGATTTCTGCCTTGGCTCTTAGAACATTTGTATCACCTCCATGTACAAGTTTCAGTTTGTCCCACATCTTCTTTGCAGTTTTGCAATCTTTGACATCTTCAAATTCAACATCAAAGAGTAAGGAAGAAAGCTCTATGACCATGTAGTTGTGCTCATGCTTCTCTCTCAATTGAACTACTATTAATACTCCTACAGGCAACACATATTCAGTATCTAGGAATTGAGTAACATCATTACTAATACCTGATAAGTGGAGTCTTATCCTACTTTACCATGAAGCAAAGTTGTCTTTGTTTAACTTGGGCACATCTCATCTATTCATCTTGTGATCTTGAATTAGGTCTTGAAACCTTCCTTTCTAAGCAAACAAGCTCTGATACCAATTGTTAGTAATAACTGAGAGGGGGGGGGGGGGAANACTGAGAGGGGGGGGGGGTGAATCAATAGCCTCAACAATTTATCCTTCAAACTTAGCCACCAATCAATAAATCTCAGATTATTATGTCCCTATAAGATGCATGCCATGAAATACTAATAATGATTAACTGTCTCTCAGCTTTCTCTGTCAATCTTTAATCTTTCTTGATTACTGATAAGTAGTATAACTATTTACCGAAACTCAGTAAATAAGCAGAGTATGCCGATCAATCTAGAGTTAGCTATGTAAGATGAAAAATAGTAAAGAAATGAATCATACACACATAACACAAGGATTTTAATGTGGAAACCCTGTTAAGGGAAAAACCACTAGGACCGATACCCCAAATTTTTACTTTTCTGAAGTGAGCCCTGTTAGGAGCCAACCATGTTAAAGGTTACAAACACACTGTTAAGTGCAACCTTGTTAGAGGATTTTATACATAGAGGTTGTCACTTAGTATTAGGCATCTATTGCTACCATCCTTGAATCAACCTCCTTCTTAGACTATCAATTGGTATCGGGCAAGTCCAATGCTACTTTCATGAATCAACCTTTTGGGCACTCCTTGAGATGTACCTCAATATATAGAAGACTGTTAAGTCCTTCTCGGTTAAGAAACTTGATGCTTCAATGGTTCAACTGAAACACTATGACCTATTCATATTGCAAATTGAATTGAATATTTTCAGATCTACTTAAGTACATTACCTCTCTGACCAATGTATCAATCCAATCCTTGTGCTCCACACTTTCTGCTCTGTGATGCTATGCTCATTGTTTGTCGGTTGTCTACAAAATTCCTTAGCTCTCCTTCAGCTTGTTTGATCAACACTGCATGAAGTTGTTCTTCATCAGCTTCTCTTCATCATCCTCTTTCTATTCACTCCCCTTAATCCCATTCGTAAATGAATTAAACTTGTCTCTTATATAGACATAATATTCATTGTTTCTTAGTTCTTGATTCTTGGCGTGATAAACAATCCAGCCAATTAGATGTAAAGCATAACTCCTGATTTGTCTCATAGATATCTTCTTGCCAACTATACAATTCATCTTTAAATCAATCACTTATCTTTGGTCGAATAAAACAAAGTAGACAACCAGTTAAGTCTATATTTAGCTCTACCAGCTAGATATTTTGTCATTTTCTAAACTCTCTGTTCTGTCGGTCACCACTGCAGTTAGTTGTCGGTGACAATTGATTGATCCGTCGGTGAGACTCTAGTTAGCTTCATGATCTCCATTCATCGGGCATCATTGGAATTTTAATCGTCGGGAAACCTTCTGAATTTTCTCGTTAGGCATTCTGTGGTTTTTCTTCATCGGGCAATACTATGCTTATGATCGTCGGGTATCAATGTGACTGTTCTTCTTTTCTCTGTCCGTCGGTGTGCACTCCGTCGGTGTTGTTTGTCACTTAGTGAATACTTTGACTTTTATGTATTGCTGAAAGCATAACTTTGGTTCCTTTGGTTCTCTGTAGTCTTTGGCATTATGTACATGACCGTACAGATGATATCAAGTTGACATCAATGACAATACAGTCCATTAACTGATTTAATGACCTGCATTATCTTCAACTTAACATTATCAAACATTCAATCAGTTATATATCATCAATATTTGGATTTGAATTAAATTTTATCTTTTGTGCATTGCCATAATGTAGGATGTGAGGATTCTTATTTGTTATGTTGGTCACCTTGGTTATTTTTTAAGGCATATTGATGGAGCACTTGGATGTTCTTAATGGAGATCATAGAGAACATTGAGCTATAGGGAGTGTTTCCTGATGTTTAAGTTTACTTTTTAGACACCTAAATTTTATTAATTACATTAATTAAATTTATTTAGCCTTGTTACATTGAATAATTAAATAATTGCACATTATTTAATTAATTAATGTTTTTTTATTATGTGAAAAATATTTTTTAGGGACCTGAAACCCAATTACAAAGGATTACATAGATATGCTCATTAAAGTCTAACACAACAAAACAATGACTAAGGAATACTAAACCAACAAGCTGGCAAGAATAGATAAAAATTCAGCAGACAACCACGGGCCAGCTAAAGGCCAACAACTAGACAACAAAAAGAGTGGAACAAAAAACACGAAGCAAATTTTTCAAGAAGCTCAGCGACTTCAAGCTCCAGGTGAGTGATCTTATCAGCAACAACCCTGAGATATTCAACTAAATTAATGTTATCCTTTAGCTAAATTAATCTAATTAATTAAACTATACCTTTATTAATTAACTAATAGAAAACCATAACCCATTTAATAAATTAATTCCCCTATTTCATATATTAATTAAAGTAAATTTAATTATTATTTTTAATTTAATTCAATTTTCCCTTTTCCTCTTTGCTTTAAAATTGAATTAATTTATTTTTTGTCACATGTCTCCTAAATTTAACCCCCCTTTTACCATAGCCTCTAACCTAACCTACTAACTAACCCTTGGTCCCAATCAACCTTATCCCCTTAACCTCCATCTAATCCCCAATCCACTAACTAACCTAATGTTGAAACAAACCTCATCCCTTTAACCTTCCACCAAACCAACCTTATCCTAAACTCCCCCTAATGTGTGCACATTCCCATTTTCAGTAAATAAGAAAATAACCTTCAATTTTGGTGGCATCCTGCCAAATTGGACACCTAGCCTTCCTTCCACTTGTCATCCTTTGGAATGCCACTTTTCATTTATGATGACAAGAGTTGCATTTTAGAGACCCCCCATCTTGCACCCATTTCCTATTTAATCCCTCTCATTTCCTTCACAATTCATCCATTATAATTGCAAGTAACATCATAATGCAAATTTGGTTTTAGAGTTCACAATCCAATTTAGTCATTTTAGCATCCATTTCACTCATCTTTTAGAGCATCAAACCCATAGTTTCATCTTCATTTGCATCCATTATCATCAAAATTTTCATATTCATGGAGCTTTATTGGGCACTCTTGAATACCAATTAGTGAGAACACATATCAAACCACAAAAAAAGGGCATGTCGTTCAACAAAGGAGGCTTGGAGTTTCCATTCTCTTACTTTCTTTCTTGCTTAATTAGTTTTCCTTTAAGGTCTAATCTTGAGTGTTTGAATTTAATTATGTAGTTAGACTCTTAGATTAGTCTTTTTTATCATTTGTTTAATCATATTTTATTGTACACATTTTTGGCACACCCGATGGGACCCACTTCATAGGTCAACTAATATCTAACCCTTTACTTTAGAATCATTTTTGTAGATTTTGTATTTTCTTGTAGGCAAAAATGTGAGGTACCAGGTCAATTTTTGCTTCAGTCAGAATCATTTCCACTCCAGGTCAAATTTGTAGAAATGATAGGATTGCCTTTAGAAACAGAGGGTTTGAGCTATTATGCGGTGGGATGTTTAAGCTGTTAGAGTAATTTAGTAATTACTCTTTTGTGCTTAAGTTATACTTAGGCAACTTTCTATTTTCTGAGAGTTTCCTTTTTAGGGCTTCGGTATCCTTTATAAGGAATCACCGCTTAGTTTTCTTACACAGAGTTTTTACATCAGTTTGTAAATCATAGAAACATATTATCAATATATTGTTTTCTTGAACAACATGATGTCTCTGGCTTTTTGGCCTCCATAGATCCTTCTATCTTCTGTCTTTTGCTTCTGTTTATGTAATAGCTATGCATGCAGGTGTTCTTGGGAAGATTGCAGTTTAGCAAGCCTAACATGGTATCAGAGCCACTCTGCAGTTGGCTGTTCGTTCTTTGTTGAAGCAGCGAGGGTTTGAAGCTTTCAGAGGCTTTTCTGGCATTTGGTTATTGGTTCTAGGGGTCTCTATTTTTGGAGGCATTTTGGGCCCAAACGGACACTGCCATTGCGTCCAGAAGGCCTAAAAACCCTAGAATCCATATAAAACTTGTCCGATTTGGACACCGGGGCATCTGGAGAATTTTTTCGTCCTCCTGAGGGCCGTACGGGCACGCAAAATGAGGCTAGTTGGTGAAAAAAATCAATTTTTTTTTAAAAAAAGTGGGTTTCCGACGTGCGCAGTGATTTTCAATTGGCGCCACCGCCGGGCCGCCACCGCGCCACCGGCGCTCGGCCCAGCCGGCAGCGCCACCATCCTTTTCACTGCGGCCCAGCCGCCGCTGTCAAATCCTGGGCACCCGCCGCTCACTGCGGCACCACCACCGCCGTCTCTACTCACCCAGCGCCGCTCCGGACAGCCGCCTCCCGGCCCGCCGCCCCGCCGGCCACCCCGCTCCACCCGCTCCGCCCACCGCTCCGGTGGCGGTGTTTTCTCAGCCCCCGCGGGTGTATCTTCAAGGCCTGCGGTCATATGGTGATTCGGGGGCTTATGCCCAGCCCCCTGAGCGCGCATGCGCCCAGGGGCCAACCTTTTTTTAGCCCCAGGGGCTTCTTTTTTTTCTCTGAGGCCCTTTTTGACCCTACCTGTCTGTTTTCACTCTACAGGGAGCATACGGGGGTCTTTTTCTGACTTTCATATACCGTCGGAAAGCTCTTTCCGAGAACTTTCTGATGGTAGAGGTTAGGGTTTTTGGTTCCACTATTTTGATAGTGATTTTTTCTATTGAAGTCTGATGTCTCTTTTTTCCTTTCGGGAGCCATATCTGGCTCATCCGGACTCCTTTTTCGGCAAACGAGATATCGTCGAAAAGCTGGTTCAGTGTGCTATTCAGTGGAAAAGGTTATTTTTCTAGATTCTGCTCTAGGTTTTCACTCATCTGTGTTTGGCAGTTTATGCCCTCTGGTGGAGTGTTTGGTTCTACAGGTCCTGGGATCTCTTCTTCTGAGTTCATAGCTCACTCTTCTTTCTGACTTCTGAGCTTGCATGCTCTTTCTGTTGCATCATTGTTCTGTAAACATACTGAGATAAAGTGCCTACTTCTGCATTCTTGGATCTTGTTCACCTGGTTCAGTTTTAGTACTCGCACTCTGTTATAAAGTGCCATGGGGGGATTATGATGCATTTGCCGCTTTAGGCACATCCACTTTTGTCAAGTGAGCGTACCTTCCATGACATTAGCCCATGTAGTCTGTGTCTGTGACACCGCCCTTTATCCTGTGTGTGTACTTCTGTTGCACTATTGGTGTTCCTGGTTCTTCTTCTGC
>MU226318.1:668988-695794 GCA_018584345.1 Thuja plicata
GCTTCCTGGTTTGATTGATCAGCTCTTCAGACACTTGTCTTCTCTACCTGGTCATGCACTTCAGTGGGGGTTCCAGCAGTATCTTTTGACAGAGTTTTCAGACATGCTTCGGAGATGCTTCTTGCTCATTCTTGTTCCTTTCTCTGGGACACCTTTTTTTCTAGATTGAAGGTTTTCTTCATCTATTCTGCTTTATGTTTGGGTACTTGATCAGGCCTAGTTGCCGGGACCCTTCTTTCCTGCTTTCTGGAGTAGTTTAGCAGTTTTGCTTCTCCCTAAGTTACACTTAAGGGGGGGTGTTAGAGTAATTTAGTAATTACTCTTTTGTGCTTAAGTTATACTTAGGCAACTTTCTATTTTCTGAGAGTTTCCTTTTTAGGGCTTCGGTATCCTTTATAAGGAATCACCGCTTAGTTTTCTTACATAGAGTTTTTACATCAGTTTGTAAATCATAGAAACATATTATCAATATATTGTTTTCTTGAACAACATGATGTCTCTGGATTTTTGGCCTTCATAGATCCTTCTATCTTCTTTCTTTTGCTTATGTTTATGTAATAGCTATGCATGCAGGTGTTCTTGGGAAGATTGCAGTTTAGCAATCCTAACATAAGCAATACTTTTTTAAGTTAGGTATAACCTTCAACATATTTGGTAAAACAACGAGATTGCTCTGATAATTGGCGGTATTGATTTGTGTCATTTAATTTATGTGCTTTTCCACATTCTTTCTACGTGAATTATTACTTTTAAGAAATGACGAGATTGATATGATAGTTTGCGAGTTTGCATGTCATTTCTAATTTCTGTTAAAAATTAGCTCTAATTTTTTAGTAGAATATTATTTTTACAGAAAAAATGAGAATGTTATCTAAAATGGAAGAAATATTTTCTATTTGATAAATGACAGGATTGAGCTGTAAAGTGGCGGGAATTATATTTCTTCCATTTTCTGTTATTTTTTCTTAATTGATTCCACCTTTTTTTGTTCTAATATGCTAATTTGATCTATTGTTTAATTTTTTTTTCACCAACTAGTTTTGCAGGTTTGCTTGTAGAAGGCCCAATTAGTAAGATTTCTAACAAGTTGTTTCTAGGTGCTACCAAAGAGGGTTTTTTGTTTAAAATTTTCACAAAGTCTTCTAGGTTTAAAATACAACATGCATTCCCTTTTGTTTGTTTGTTTTAATTAGGAACCTTGTTTGGGAATTAAAATTAACCCCATGTTTTATGTATCTTATGCAATTGCATTCATGGAGTGATCCCACTATTAAAACACATTATCCTCTCCCCTTTTTTGGGTGCAAGAGAAAAGTGTTAATGACGCTCACTTTCTATTTTAATTAGAGGGACTGCCTTCCATGTGACTAGCATTGGTGTGAGAGAATAACCCAAAGTGATAAAAACTAAAGCCACTCTCATTCAATCACTATATAAAATATGTTTATGGTTAATATCATAAGAAAAGGGTGTGGAATGTGTTATACCAAGAATAAGATCTCCCTCAATACCCATGTGGTAAATTAAAACCTATAGAACTTAACTTTTGCAGGTTGGGAGGTCTCCTTAATAGAGCTAATCAATTGCACATATATGAGCCAATTTATTTTAGCAACCCAAAATCCTTCTACAAGTTGACTCAAGGATTGTGATACATGAATCCCAAAGATACCTCTCATCTACCCTGATGATCATATTTTGACATTAGTATACAAAGGAAATATTTTTTGAACCGTCGGGAACATGATCACTGAAAGACAGGTTATAGTGCAACCCTCCCACACGACAGTTTATAGAGGTCACCGAAACTAGTTTTCACCGACAGACAAGTTACAATGTAAACCGATGAGACAACCTAAAGAGTAACCTGACAAAGCAGTTAATAGTATAACCCAACAGACAAGTTCACAGAGGAACCTGACATAAAAGTTCACAGAGGAACTCGACAAACAAGTTTACAGTGAACACTGACAGTTAGTCGACAGAGAAAACCGAGAAGAAGAATGTCTATAGAGACATCACCGAGGAAAGACTACACAGAAACTCGAGCACCAGTCTACCGAGAGACATATTTATTCTGAGAAATGTAGATCTGAGTTACACGTCAGATAAAACACTTAAGTTTTATATTTAGCATCATATCTTTAAAACCATTTCTTGAGGGACAAGTAAAGCAAATGTAATTGTTTTAATCAGTCTAACTGATTGAAAACATGCAAACTAGGAGATCAAGGTCAAGTTGTAAACCTTTGATCATAGAGTTTTTATAGTTAAGCGTGAAACTTATTTAGGTCAATTCATTTTTTATAAATAGATGTGTAATCAATTAGAACAAGAGAATGTGATGATGATTGTAGCCGCAGAGACATCTATGGATCAAATACAGAGTTTCATGTAGAAGGACAACAAAAGATGAAATCAGTTATAAAGAACAAGATCCAAGGCTACCGAGTAGAAAAAAGGTATTAATCAATCACTATAGGTGATACATCATATTGTGAAATTAAAGGATATGTACTCAGCAATTCAGGATTGCATTTTATCAGGTCAATAAGTATTTTTGACTACATTCTAACAAGTGTAGAAAATAGAAGAAATCCTTTAAGAAGGTGGATTTAACAATCCTTTTGTAAATCTCTTAACCAAGTGCACACTAAACAATGTTGCTAAATATCTTAACAAAGTAGACCATAACCAGTCTAAACATGTTACTCCTAACAGGGTAAGATCATCAGAAGTGATCAAACTTGTAAGCCTTAACCAACCTCTTCCATTCTGCAAATAGTGAATTTTTGTGGGTTTCATCCCCATCGCAGTTTTTACCTTCTAACAGGGTTTTTTTGCATTACCAAATCTTGTGTCATGTGTCATTACATTTCATGAATGTTTATATGCAAATTAAGTTTATGATTTTATATTACATGCACAAAGATAGAATATCACCTATGATCAGTAATACAAGGAATTGATTACTAAAGGATTAAGGGTTAATTGACAAAAAGTTTTAAGGGTAGTGATTCACCCCTCCCCTCTCAGTACACACCATTCCATTTTTATGACAATTGGTATCACAGCTAGATCTCTTATTTGGAAAAGTTTAAATCACTTGAAAGAAAAGATCATACAATTGAAAGGTATAAGCTAGACAAGAATATTGAGAATCAGAAGTTGTAGATATAGATCTTCTATGAGAAATACAAAGAAGCTAGAGTCAAGATGAGAGAGCTACTGGATGAAAGAAAGGTTATGGCATCTCACTATAATAAAATAGACTATCATGAAGAAGAGATACCTGATTTGTTTGAGTCATCAGGATCTACATCTGGCAATACATCAGACAAATCTGAAGGAAGCATTACAATTCTAAATCAAATCAATCAACATCTGGATAGACAAGTGAAATCACTGCAAATTGGTCAAGAGACACAGATGGTAAGGATGATTGAGGTTATGAATAATGCTAGACAAGCTGAGAAAGAAAGAACAATGCCTATTGATGACAGAAGGAAGATCATTGAAAAGCTACAAGAGAGAGAATTAGAAATACAAAGAATTATTGAACATCACCTTGAGATCACCAATCAAATTGTTCTAATGAGTCATGAGGCAAACCGAGAGAACATAGAACTGAATAGAAAATTGGAAGCTATTGGTGAGCTAAGAGAAGAAAATAAAAAACTAAAGAATGAAGTAAGGATTTAGCAACAACATAATGATATGATCAAGAGAGCTGAAGAAAGTACAAAAAGAATGGATGATTTTCTGGATGGACAAAGAAGAGTCAATAACAATACCAGTATAGGGTATACCAAGCATGGAGAATCATCATACCAAGCTGATAAAAAAGATGTCTACACAAATCCAAGACCAAGGAAGGAGTCATGCAATCGATGTGGAAAACCAGGCCACACATCAAATGTTTGCAGAAGAAGAATTAAAGGTATTCATAAATCCACATCTACATTCATAGGAAATTTTTATAACTGTAACACAAAAGGACACAAAGCACATGAATGTAGATCTAAGGTGAAACAACCAAAGAAGGAAACCTACATGGAAAAATATTATCCTACCTGAAAAATGCATGGGCACACATCTCTTGAATGCAGGAAAAAGAAAAAGCAAGAATGGAAGCCAAAAGAACAAGAAAATGCTTATCAACCGAAAAGAGTCGGTAACTCATATGTTTGGGATTACAACACATAGAAAAACTACACAACATGTGGTAGATATGGACACATAGCTGCAAACTGCATGAGAAAATGGATGAGAAGGTCTAGAAGTTGGACTAACCCCAGAATGGCATGCTTACACTATCATAGGGTTGATCATCTACAGAGACTGAGTGAAAGAGACAAGCACTTTTTCCAATGGCAATACCATTGAAGACATTAGGAAGATGAGAAACAAAATGTGGAGGAAAGCTACAAACATAGATAATGCTAGACCAAGCAATACAATTGATGACACCTTATCCAATGGATCTAGTGATATTACTACCCCTACCTAAGCAGAACAAGTAAGTATGGAACTGCACTATATCAAGTTATATTTTACATCAGTTTCATTATACATTGATGAAATGCCAAACTAGGATGAGTAAAGATGCACTATGGTATTACTTGCTATGAATGTGTGAATCCAATCTTGTTGGTCAATGCATACCAAGAATCATCGGTGAACATACAAAACCTAACTTATTAATGTAAACCGAGCATCGTCGGTAATCATATAAAAGACAATTAGTCTTCACTACATACCGAGCACTGTCGGTGAATGTGTGAAAGGCAAATTGAGTTGACACTTACCCTGGGCATCACACTCTCACCGATAATGAATTTAGTATGTTCCCTGACCAACTCCATATTCAAACACTGAGAAGTGGGTAAAGCATTAAATGCACCACTTAGGGAATCATCTATAAAAGGGCGATGAAGAGCTCATTTGTTCACAAGCGATTAACAATGAAAAGTAGAATGAAGAGCAGAGCACAGAATGAAGAACAATGACCAGATTGCAGAAGTGACTAAACAACACATTCATGGCATTTAGATAGATCAACAACATCTACACAGATCAAGTGAGTATCTAAGACTCACTAAGCTCATAGTTTATTTATGGGAAAAGCCCTAATTTCAAGAAACAATGGCAACCACATCTCACATTTCCAAGATCAAGAATGCCAAAGATAAAAAGGTTAACCTAATCAAGAACACTGCTTGTGAAGAACCTAAATACAAATTCTATCCAGAGGTTGCTTCGCAACCTGACAACGCTGGAGCATTTTTAAGCATACCACCTAGGTTTTACTAATTGAGGATGTCTGAACATATATCTAGCACTACAAAGTTGTATAAATTCGAGATCTGGAAGTAGAGGAAGATTATAATAATCTTTGCATAGATGGAACCATCAAGGATGAACATAAACATATTGAGGTGAAAGGGCTGACAAATGCCCTAATGTTCTTGAAGGAGTTTAAAACCAAGTGGATCTGGATAGTACTAAGCTGGGTACATGACCAAAAGATGTGGATGGATGAGCCAAAATAGATCAATAAGGATGTAATACACGCAGTGACTGGTTATCCAATAACTAAAAAGGTAAAAGCACTCAAACACCCTTCTCACCCTGAGATTGAGAAGATGACAGGTGCAAAATGGGATGGCAGAGGATTGAAGGTAAATTCCATCACATATCCAAACCTAAAATTTGGTGCATGCATATTGGGATACAAGATATTCCAAGACATCAAAATGTATAACATTGCATGCGGAGCAGTAGACACTGCTCACAAATTTGTAAAAAAGGGTCTACAGTTGGACCTATCTGAGCTTTCATTGAAGCAATTGGAGGATAACATGAGGACCATTAGATCAGAAAAATCTAACTCATGTAAGTTTGGTTCATCCTCATGTGCATATTTTTCTACTTTCAAGACTTTTTCCCCTCTGTCGGTAATGTCAATTGGGACACTACTCGACTAGTGAAAATTCAAATCAGTAAATTCATTAAATCACTAGGGGACAACTTTACATCAGTCATGGATGAATATTTCATTGGATTCAAGGACAAAATGCAGAAAAGGATGAGGATACCAGAACAACTGGTGGATCAATATAAAGATGATATTTGTTTCATGGTGGACACTGATACAACTTTGATCAAACCAGTTGTACCAAGGACAACATGGTTAGCACCACTTGACTATGAGATAAACATAGATCAGGCCACAAATGCAATTGAAGCATTGTTGAATGAACCATTGGATAAATCATTACCAAGATTTGACACCTATGAAGAAGCTAAGGCCAGAATAAAAAATAGACTTAGTTGTTAAAAAGATATACAGAAAGAAGACCAAAATGGTAAAGACACTTGAATTGAAGTTGTTGGTTAATGAAGAAGAATTATAATATCAATAAGACACTGAGGGATAGTCACTCGTCGGTGAAGGTGAAAAAGTGAGTAACTCTGAGTCAACATAGTCTGATGCACCACCCCCAAAGAAACCAAGGACAACTGTTGCATCAAGAACAAGGAGTCAAACTACAAAATAAGACTCACCACCGGTTAAGAAAGGAAAAGTGAGGACTTATAAAAGGAAGCCTCAAACTGGAAAAACATCAGAACCAAAGAGGAGAAGGAGATTAATCCGAAGCAAGGAAGATAAGGAAGACACTGAAAAAGATGAATAACCTGTAAAGAACAAAATTCCTACCACAATTGATGATATTTTTGCATCAATCATTAGGTTAGGTACAATATCTGAGCCTAAGGTTAGACAATGGCTAACTCTGAATCCCGAGGATTAGAATAAAATAGAAGAATCCATCATCGAGACAATGTGTATATTCAAATATATACCTATACAGTTTGATAAGATTATGACACAAGAACTTCTAGATAGGTTATTAGCAAGGTGAACATTTGCATTGAATTCTAAAAGACAAATAAGGGAAAGATCCATAGTTTCAATTATGCCACCCGAGTAAAAAATGGAAGAAATTGATGAAATGATGAAGTTGCATTCAAAGAAGTTCTCAGCAAAATTGAGAGCCTACAAAGTACTACAGGGAAGATTAATAGATCTTGAAAAAGAAAGTGAGGATGCTTGGAGAAAAATACTCAATGTACATAAAGAGGATACAAGCCCCAAGAGAGTATTAGCACTCACCGAGAAGCCTCACAATGAAGAGAATCAGGCTATACCGAGCCCAGAACTCATTCTCATAAATGATAACGAGGATGTCACTTTAGTTGAACTGAACATAGAATAAAGTAAAGCAATGGATGACATACCTCAGATTTTGTAGTCATTAGGAGACACAACAAATGTCACAATCCAAGATGTGACAATAATAGATATCAATGGAGGTGATCTTGCCGATGAATTAAAGGAAGATGAAGATGTCATTGTTGCCTCCGAGAAAACAAAGGAACATGACACAACAATGGATGCTGCACATGTTAATATACCAAGAAAAATGCCATTATTGATACAGGCTATCAATATCATCTCACAAAAGGAGAATTCACCCAAGCATTATGCAAGCATACCCGAGGATAAAGGAGAAGAGGAGTAAAAATGCACAATTGATGAACATAAAGTAATAGATGGAGAGAAGAAATATGCAAGTGAAGAAAAAGGTGATGCCACACCAAAGGATGCCAAAGGAGAAGCTACAGATAAAGATAAGGTTGATGTGGAGACATCTACATCCAACCAATATGCAAATACCAAGCAGCAGGCAAAAGGAACAACACCTCCAAAGCCTTCACCAAGTACATCAGACCAAGCATAGGAACTTGCTATGGTACTACATAAAACTACCTCCACCACAATTGCAAAGAAAAAGGAGAAGAAGAATAAAAATCTAGTCACTTTGGATGAGATAATTGAAATGCCAGACTATGATCCTAGGACATTGGATCCAGAGTCACTTAAAAAGTATGCATCACTTTGTAAAAGGAAAGCTATACAAGATAAACTCAAAAAGGAGACCAAGGAAACACATGTAATCAAGACTACAAAGGATATACTATTGCAGATTATACCTGATATCGACATTGATCAAATTTATTCTATACTTGATCAATTAGCCATTCTTACTGAAGCCATCACATCACAGAATGTAGATGCAGAGAAGGCAATAGAATAATGTGTAGAGTAGAAGTACCAATACAAGCTAACAGAGAAAATCAGCCAAGAAGTGGAAGAGAACAAGGTAAAGCTATCTAAACTATTCAATGCATTGGAACCAATTATTTCAGAAGCTATAACCTTAGTTCAAAAGTTATGCACAATAGAGCAATTCACTAAGAATAGTAGTGAAAAGATTGCAAAGATAGATGCAGATCTTAATGCTAGTGCACAAGGTCTCACAACCAATGACAACGCATTCAATTTTCATTATGAAAATATTATGGAAGCAAAAAGGTTGAGACTAGAGATTCTAGAGGCAGAATCCAAATTTAGAGATGAGTTAACTGAGATCCAAACTCTACTTCTACCAAATCTCACATTACTGCAACAACATATGACTTCTGCAAGACAATTGATTTCCATCCTGGAAATGTCTGTAACAAAAAGCATATATGATATGCATGCAAGAATCACCTTGGAGATCATGACCCTTGACCACCTAAAAGAACAATGGGAAAATAAAATGGAGGACATTCAAACATCCCACTCCCACATTTTTGACAGGTTGTAAGCATGAAACCTTTGTCATTATTATGAAAAAGGTGGAATTGATATGATACAAGGGGAAATGATTCAGTGTGATAAAGGGGGAAATATATTTATAAAGGAAAATGTATATACACGTACATATTCTATATCAAGGCATGCACATAGGGGGAGTCATATTGACAAGGTAAAACACATGGTGTGTATACTAAAAAATTTAGTTTTGCACATATCAATTTTTTGATACTAATGTCAAAGGGGGAGATTGATGATCATATTTTACCATTAGTATACAAAGGAAATATTTTATGAACCATCAGGAACATGATCACTAAAAGACAGGTTATTATAGTGCAACCAGACACGACAATTTATAGAGGTCACTAAAACTAGTTTTCACTGACAGGCAGGTTACAATGTAAACCGACGACACAACCTAAAGAGTAACCTAATAGAGAAGTTAATAGTATAACTCAAGCGACAAGTTCACAGAGGAACTTGATAGACAATTTCATAGTGAACACTAACAGTTAGTCAATAGAGAAAACTGAGAAGTAGAATGTCTACAAAGACATCACTAAAGAAAGACTATAGAGCAACCTGAGCACCAGTTTACAAAGAGACAACTTTATTCTGAGAAATGTGGATCTGAGTTACACGTCACATAAAACACTTAAGTTTTATATTTATCTTTAAAGCATATCTTTAAAACCATTTCTTGAGGGACAAGTAAAGAAAATTTAATTGTTTTAATTAGTCTAACTGATTGAAAATAGGCAAACTAGGAGATCAAGATCAAGCTGTAAACCTTTGATCATAGAGTTTTCATAGTTAAGCGTGAAAATTATTTAGGTCAATTCATTTTGTATAAATAGATGTGTAATCAATCATAACAAGAGAATGTGATGATGATTGTAGCCACAGAGACATCTATGGATCATACACAAAGTTTCATGTAGAAGGACAACAAAAGATGAAATCAGTTATAAAGAACAAGATCCAAGGCTACCGAGCAGAATAGAGGTATTAATCAATCACTATAGGTGATACATCATATTGTGAAATTAAAGGATCTGTACTCAGTATTTTAGGATTGCATTTTATCAGGTCAATAAGTATTTTTTACTACATTCTAACAAGTGTAGCAAATAGAAGAAATCCTTTAAGAAGGTGGATTTAAAAATCCTTTTGTAAATCTCTTAACCAAGTGCACACTAAACAATGTTTCTAAATCTCTTAATAGAGTAGACCTTAACCAGTCTAAACATTTTACTCCTAACAGGGTAAGATCATTAGAAGTGATCAAACTTGTAAGCCTTAACCGACCCCTTCCATTATGCAGATAGTGAAGTTTTGTGGGTTTCATCCCCACCATAGTTTTTACCTTCTAACATAGGTTTTATGCGTTACCAAATCTTGTGTCATGTGTCATTACATTTCATGAATGTTTATATGCAAATTAAGTTTATGATTTGATATTACATGCACAAAGATAGAATAGCACATATGGTCGGTAATGCAAGGAATTGATTACTAAAGGATTAAGGTCTAATTGAAATTTTTTTTCAGGGTACTGATTCACCCCTCCCCTCTTAGTACACACCATTCCATTATTCCAACATTACTCTTCAACTTGCAATAGAAAATTTCTTTGAATATTTGGATCTTTAGAAATTCGACACTTGGTGCACTTGAGAAGTGTATGCCATGTAAGGGGGAGCTAGTGCCTCCAAGCATCTATCTATCCAACTGAATATTGTATTTTATTATAAGGGGATTCAACAATAATTGTACTGTGTAACCTAAGTTGTAGTATTTTGGAACATTTTGAGTTAGTCTTTGTGTGTTGTGGGTGAGTGTCTATGACATCGTTTCCAAATTAGTCAAAACTATACAAACTCTAGAAGTAGTGGGATTGTATCCAAAACTCACAGGGTTACACCCTAAATTAGCATAAACACCCATTTATCAGAGCTAAATTTGATGTTCTTATCATAGTCAATGTCAAATTAATTCCCACAAGTTTGTACTTGAGAGTTGACAAGTTTTTTCTAAGAAATGTCAGCTTTTCACTTTGCTTGTGTAATACTTTGCAAATCTGTCATTTAGTGGGTTTGTTGTTACAAACTATGAGATTTCTTACGTACCTTACCAATCTGTCATCAAGTAGGTTTTCTATCACAAGCCATGAGATTACACGTTTTCACATTCATTTACCCTTAGTATAAGAACCAATGGGTTTGCTTCCTGAAACAATGGGTTTGTGATGTCCTCTAGTGGGTTTGTGTTCGTGCCTAGTTATGCTACCCAATTTGTTCCAAATCTGATTATTCCCTATCATCCAATGGGTTAGACTTTGTTAAAAAAGTCTTTTTTGGTCATTCCATATTCCAAAAAGCACGTCCCACTTCCAAATTTGCATTTTTTAAAATTGCATCATCATTCTAGCCAATTTTGTCCATAACCATTTGTATTATCCAATCAAGCATTTCCTAATTATATTTGTATAATCCAATTTAGAATCATCACTTTCATTCTCTTAGGTAAAGGCTCAATCCAAAATTGGTCAAATTAAATAAAATCCAATTGAATTTAATCAAATCAATCACATCGAAATGAGTCAATTGATTGAATCCAATCATCAACTCATCCAAATTTAACCAAATAAACAACCCAAATACTAGATAAAACATCCAATCCAAAAATAAAATCAAATTCTAAATTGTTTTCCACACTTGGGCTTTTATTTATTTAATTGTTTATGTCACACCTTTAGCAACATTATCAATATTTTTTACTACATCTTGTCTAAAGTTGATTCATCTATCATTGTAACCATATCACCTTGAGCCAAAGGTCTTCATTATTTTGATTTAACTTATTGGTTGAGTGAACCATCTTAATCTAAATCATCCTTTTCACCTCATCTATTGAGATTTCAATCTCAAATCACCATACCAATTCATTAATCAATCAAATCCATTTTTATTAAAATTTATTTGTCATCAAACCAACCAATCTCTTTTGATCAAATGAATCACATCATCCAATCAATAAAAATCAATTGATCAATCAAATTTCCTTGATATTAGTGATTGCAGATCATCATTCTTCATGATCATTAGGAATAGGTCTCAATCAAGGCATGCAATAGAATAGAAAATCCCATAATTTTCCATGACATTCCTGATCCATCACATAATTCCACTTCTAATCCTCCAATTGATGTGTCAAGGAATACACCCATATACTTTGATCCCCTTAATCGAGTCATTCCCAAAAAGTCATGGTAAATTAAATGGAGGGAAATGAATCACAAGTAGATCCAATTGATCACATCCTTAAATATGCAGATAATTCCCAAATGGTGGAAGATGTCATTGAAGGTCATAAGGATATCATCTTTACAAACATGATATCCAAAGGTATGACTATTACACCTCCCATCATACTTGTGATCGTAATCCTACAAAAATCATCTCAACCAATGCAAGTAACACCAGTATGATAAACCATACCACCTCATAAATTCCAAGACCCTCACAACACCTAAGAGACTTCTTCATCTACATGGAACCTATTGTAATCATCCATGCAAGCCCAATGTATCCCAACACAAAAATAATCACAACTACAACCACCACCACCTTCTCATGTGTCTACATTGCAACCAGAGCAGGGTAATCTACTTTAATCATTACTCCACCACCTCTTGGTACCCTTGGAAAAATTACTAGCCATTTTACAATAATTCAGATGACATTTCTACTAATGTTCCACTTGTTATACAATCCACATAAATTGCTACCTCAATACCAACGATGTCATCCACACATACAACCTCCAATATGGTACATACCATTCCATTTTTGAATCATGCATGGGCATGAATGTCATTGTACAGGGGGGATGACTGTCACTGCACCATCATCCATTCCATTTCCCTCACAATCTATGCCACGGTCAATGACATTAGCAAAATACATTCTTAAAGTAACTAATCCACCAATAGCACCACAAACACATACCAATTACTTACAAGAACCTTCTTCTTCTCAAGTGGTGAATCATGCATACCAGCCATCAGGTAGTGCTATGATTTGCCCCCATCATATGATCAATAAAAAACAAATATCATCATGCATATGTAGGGGTAAATTCCCTTTCTAGTGGGGCACATAAAACCATTCCACCTCAAAACCTTGTATATTAGCAAAAATACAATGCCCAATCTCAAAATGTTGCTATCATGCACCAAAAACAACCCATGATTCCATAAGAAGAAAATTCCTATAAAAAACCTATATTTGTTCATCAAAATGCATCAGGAAACCCCCACCACCAACAAAAACTTATTTATGCCATCCACATCAAAATTCTTATTAAGAGTATTATCAATCAATCACACCATCACCAAGTCCACACATTGTGGGGATGCAATGACCTCAATTTCCCATTAATACTAAATTGGAAGAGATGAAGGTAGATCTTAAGTATCTCCAAAGCAACAACTTGAAGAAATTATTCAAATTTGAGGAGCTTTGTCCATATCCCTTCGATAGATCCATCGTGACATTACCATTTTGTAAGTACTTTGAAACACAACATTTGATAAATACAAGGGAAAGATGGATCTTCAAAACCACACTAAAATATTCTATATATATTTCAATGAGGTAGCATATTGTGACAATTATCTCTAAGGATTATTTCCTAAAAGTATTAGTGGTTATTACTTGGAGTGGTTCTCCAAGATGCCATTTGGTTCAATCACTACTTTTGTTAACTTATCTAAGAAATTTTTTTTTCATTATTATCACAACATCAAACGTGACATATACATGCTTGATCTTTGTTAAGATAAACAAAAGGAGGGAGAAATTATTCTTGATTATAGTGAATGATGGAGAGACCTTTTACCACCTCCCATGTAAACTCCTTGACTCTTAATCGGTTCCCATATTCATCAATAATCTCCAATTAGAACTTTCCTATTACATATGGATCAATTGTGCAATTACCTTACAAGATATACAAGCTTGGGGACCATCTATTGAGAAAGATATAATTGAAAATTGTATTACAAAATTATCCAAAGATTACTCCAACCATCCTAACAATTACAAATCACATTATTGGAACCAAAACAAGGATGATTTGGGGGATGATGTCATAGATTCTAAAACTATCCCAATGACAGTGGTCGCCAAGCCATCCCTTGCGTAAACATATGCCAATACTCTTGTGTAGACATTTGTTAATCTATCACCTCAACAACAAGTCAGTAAAAAAAAATAGACATATTATAATCCTCAACTACAAACCCATAATGCACAAGCCAATAAAACAAATCCCATCATAATATCTTGTACACCGACTCTATGGATAGGTCAAGGTAATACACAAAGAAAATTGCACCCCCTTAGGGGAACCCTTAGATGTAATTTTCAAGCGAATTTAATCACATAACATGATTTTATATCCACAACCCAAACCTTTTGATGATTCCAAATAAAAACCTGATTGGTATAAAGATAATGAGTATTGTGACTATCATCGCATCAAAAGTCATACCAAAAATAAGTGCATGAAAATCAAACACTTGGTACAAGACCTCATTGATCAAGGTAAGATTAATGATGTTTCCACTATGGTAAAATCACCTAATGATCATATTGGTTTATACAAAGATGCTTTCCCTAAACATCAAGGGGAAGCTAGTACATCAAATGTGGGAGGTTTCAGTACTACCAATCACATCAATTAAATTGTTATCCCATTTGACTATGACAAAACCATTGGGTGCATCTCTCAAGTCTATCATTGTGTCAACATCATCCGAGTTAAGGGGTAAATACACAATGTGCACCCACTACTAGCGGAGCTCATATGAAAATTCTTAGTCCTTTAGATCCTACCCCTCCACAAGCTCTTGTACCTTTGCAGTATAGTATTTTAGAGAACTTAGGAAAGACTCATACACAGATCTCTATTCTAAATCTTTTGAATTCCTCACTTGTCCCTAAAGATATTTTGATGTTGTCTCAAGTGATATTGACCCTACCCAATTACAAATTATGGTAGTGCATCTCTTTTCCACATATCACCTTGGATTCACTCAATCTGATGCCAAGTGTCCTTTTCCTAATCACATCTATCCCCTAAACATTGAGGTTATTATAAAGAAAGGCAAGGTCAAATGAGTCATGATTGATAACAGTTCTATCCTAAATCTTTGTACTTTAAAATTTGTAACTCAAGTGGGCTACACTATCACAGATATGCCTAGTTAGACTATCACCATAAAGGCATATAATAAAACTAAAAGGATTTTAGTAGGCATGATAAATATTCCTATCCAATTGGGTCTAGTAATGTAGAATACATTATTCCATGTCATTGATCTAGACCTTCCATTCAACATTCTCATCGGCCACTCATGGATTCATGGCATGCAAGAAATAACATCCACATTCCATCAATGCCTCAAGTCTCCATACCATGTTTTCAAAATCACCATCCATGGCAACACACAACCATTTGAGTACTATCATGCTCTTGAAGCATCATCCTCATATCTACACCACCATCTCAAGGTAGATATTGGAATACTTCATCATCCTCATATGTTGACCCTAGTACCATCCTTGGTGATTCAAAAGATAAAACATCCATCTCATCATATTTATACCAACTAAAGATCAATGATGCTGGCTATGGAGAATACTCCCTTGAAGGAACTTTCACCACATGGATGTTACCTCTTGATCCTCATTCATATGGTAAACCTACCAAAGAAAAAAAGAAGAAGAAATAACTTGCGGTCAAAGAGTTTGGTCCTACAACATTCCAATCTCATGGATAACTTAATCATGAAGCAATAGAGGGAGACATATACCAATGAATCTATAGAGATGCCTCTAATGATAAGGAGTTTTGTCATGGATGTTTTAAAGGTAAATATCTAACTTCCCAATAGTTAGCTAACGAATAATAGAATTATTAAGGTAGCAGACTAGGACAATAGGAAAAAGGTATGAGAAAACTACTTGACCCCCCTCACAACATTGACAATTAGGGGCTTGGTTTTGGAAGTTCCTTAAATGATACATCCTCTTTAGCTAATGCCTCTCAAAATGAAAAGAGTGACCACATTGAAATCAAAGACATATAAGGAGGTTGTTAAGAAATCCTATGACCATATAGAAACATATTCCTCACTTGGTATCTCCATCTTATTCAACACCTCCATACTTCTCATTGACCTATTGCATTTCCATCCTCGTCTCACCAACTGGGGAAAATTGTTGCACATTGAGACACGTTATAGATAGATGCAACATTCCTAGAATTCAAGGGTGTCATTGATTTTCCACCCTATTACGATCTAACTCCACACAAATTATACAAATTTGATTCTCAAATGTACTTAGGGAAAGATGATATCCTTAGCCATAAATTTTTTTTTTTAAAAGAAGGAAAAATCAAGAGTTTATTAGTGAAAACCTTTCCAAGGCACCCTCAAACCATAAAATAATAAAAAGAATGGATGTATCTTCTGGTGAAAACCTCAATGAGGTGCCAAAAGATGAGGATTTTACTATTCCTCTCATGGATAAGAATTACATAGAAATTAGGTCATCCATTTTGATAAATAAAACAAGAGAAGTCAATCTAGGAATTGTTGAACAATCGTGCATCACTTATGTGGTAGCTTATCTATATAAGGATGAGTTATAGGTGTTCACCCAACTCTTATGAAATTGGGTTATTAACTTTACATGGACATATGTTGACATTCCTAATATTAATACAGATATTGTGGAACATTATCTTGCAATTAAGTTGTATGTTAAACCGATTAAGCAAAAAATTAGAAAGATGCATCCTAGTTTAGCCCTCGTGGTCAAGGTAGAACTAAAAAAGATATTGGAGGCCAAGTTCATTCATACCATTGAATATTATGAGTAGACATACAACATGGTACCATTTTCAAATCCTAGTGGTGATATTTGAATTTGTGAAAATTTTAGAGATCTCAATAAAGCATGTCCAAAAGATGATTTTCCACTCCCAAATATCGACATGCTTGTAGATATGATAGCTGGTCACGAAAAGATTTCTCTTATGGATGATGTTTTAGGGTATAACCAAATCAAGATTTTTGAAGTAGACCAACACAAGACACTATTTGCCACTCCACGGGGCATTTTCTACTATGAGGTCATGCCATTTGGTCTCAAGAATATATGCACCACATGTCAACGTGCCATGACACTGATATTTTATGATCTGATCCACAAGTTAGTGGAAGACTATGTGGACGATCTTCTAAGATAGAAAAAGAAAAGAGTAGAAAATCCTCCCACATTAGAACACATATTTGAGCATCTAGCTTAGTACAAGCTAACATTCAGTCCAAAGAAATTGGTTTTTTGATCTACATTTATTAAAATCCTTGGTTTTATCATATCCAAGCATGGGATTGAGGTAGATACTAAAAAGGTCAAAGATATTCTATATATGCCTCCACCTAAAAAACTAAAAAATCTATGCACTCTCCAAGGTAAGATTCAACCATCAGGTGATTCATTTCCAAAATTGCAGAGAAGTGTCAACCTTTCACCCATCTCCTGAGGAAAGATATAACTTTCAAATGGGACATTAATTGCCAAGAATGATTTGAAAAGATAAAGGAATATTTAGCATGTCCACCCATCTTGGTATCACCAATTCTAGGATGACCATTCTTTTGTACATCTTAGTAATATCAATAGCATTGGGGACACTCTTGGTCCAACATAATGATCAAGGAAAAGAATGGGAAATATACTACATCAGTCGTACACTGGTTGGATATGAACTCAATTATACACCCATAGAAAAGGCATGTCCAATTATTGTATTTTGTTCCCAAAATCTTAGACACTACATTCTTGGTCACATAGTGTATCTTATTTGTAAATTTGATCCTTTGAATTATTTTCTCTTGAAGACTTCCCTCATAGGCTGCATGAAAAAATGGGTTATGATTTTAAGCAAATTTGACATCCAATACATAGATATGAAAGTAGTTAAAGGACATGTGATAGAAAACCATCTTACAAACACACCTTTTTTGGATTCTTATTCATCGGTTATAGAGTTTCCATATGAGTCTGTTTGTATAATCCAAGCGGAACCCGTATGGAGACTATATTTTGATGGTTCTCATACTTAGAAAGGATCAAAGACATGTATTATATTTATCACTCCCCAAGGAGACTTCATTCCTAAGTCTTTCAAGATAAATTTCATGTGTACCAATAACATTTTTGAGTATGAAGGTCTCATCATAAGTCTAAAAATGATCATTTAATAAAACATTGAAGAACTATAAGTCTATGGCGATTCCCAACTTATCATTAGATAAGTTATTGATGACTGCCATACCAAGGATGATAAAATGTTTAAGTACATGAGAATTGTAGATGATTTAAAGAAATGTTTCTCTTTCATAATCTTTGATCAGGTCCCCAGAGTACAAAATAGAGTAGTTGATGCCATGACAATGGTGGGTCTCTCCCAAACATACAAGTTGACAACCCACATTATGAATTTCTAGCCGAGCAACTTAATTATCCCATGTTTGAAATGTCACATAATAAAATAGTGTAAAACATCATTGGCCCTCAATCACCATGGTACCAAGACACTTATACATATCTAAAATATGGTACCCTTCCACCCAATCTTTTTCATAATGACTGCCAAAACTTCATATGTCATTCTTCTTGATACACCACCATAAGAGAAAATCTATGTCATCATGGCTATCAAGATTTTTGTACTAGATGTATATATTACATTGAGGTCACTCTCATGATGAAAAAGGTACATCCTTGAGCCTACGAAACTCATACAAGTGGATATGTCTTAGCCAGGCAACTATTGAGAGTGGGGTATTATTGGCCCACTATGGAGCATGATTCTTGTGAGTTTTTTAAGAAATATGTGTCATGTCAACAACACAGAGACCTAATTCATACACAACCACAAGATCTTCGGTGTCTTTCTACATAGTGGAATTTTCTACATGGGGCTTTGAACTTATTGGAAAGATCCACCCTTCCTCTTCTGACGGCCATAAGTATGTTATTTCTACCACTGAGTACTTCACCAAGTGTATTGAATTCATTCTAGTCACCCTTACTACTAGAGTCCATATCTCTAGTTTTATCCTATACCACATCATTTATCACTACATAGTCCATTATACCATCCTTGCCAACAATGGTACTCTTTTAAAAAACCACCATCTACAAGATTTGACTAATACATTTCATATCTGCCACTATTGGTCCTCTCTATATTACCCACAAGGAAATAACCAAGCCGAGCAAACCAATAAAACCATTATGTGTATCCTCAAAAAGGTTGTTAATGACACTAGTTGTGTCTGGAATCTCCACCTTCAACCTTCCCTCTTGGCTTATTGCACTAGTGTCAGCATCCCAATCAATGTCATTCCATATTCCCTTATTTATGGTGTCGAGTTCATCTTGCCAATCAAGATTCAATTATCATCTCTATGGATATCTTTGAGAGACTTCATCTCTAATGAATATAACCATGTAGCAAGGCTTGCTCAGTTAGATATACTTAATAATCAATGTCAAAAGGCCTATAATCATCTCTATATTTATCAAAATAGGCTTAAGTGATGTTATCGTAAGACGGTTCACCCTCATAATTTTGAATTGGGTGATTTGGTCCATAGAGAAAATGAGAGAAACCAACAAGATTGGGACAAGAAAGGAAAGTTCAAACCTAACTAGATAGGTCCATATGTGGCCACTTCTAGGTATGGTTCAAGAGTATATCAGTTATCTAATCCATAAGGGAAACCCCTCAGTGATCCCCTTAACATTATACATCACAAAAGTTTCTCTTCATAATCCATGGGAGTGTATCCCTACTTCTCAAAATAAGAAAAACACAAAAAATTAAAATAAAAAAATACAAAAAAAGTAGAAAAGAAGCGAAAATAGTAAAAATAAATAAATCATCCTATAATGAAATCCACTTCTAGTGGTGCCTTGGATAGGTATGTGTGGTGATAACCTGACAACGGACATCATATATAGTGGGGAAATTCCATATCCAATAGGTTCTTATTCTACCCTCTCACATGGTATCAACAACTATCTAGTTTCTCCATCCCCCATCTAGCTATATTCCTCTATCTTGAGAATATGCTCCCATCCCTATCCTCTTCCTTACACCTACCATGTTCAAGATTCCAATGAGATATTTGTGTGGTTGTTTGATGTACATCATTTTTCCTTTGGTCCCTATCTAGTTATATATATAATTTTGTTGTATCTTGTCTATATTCCTAATTTTCCTTATGGTTGTCATGTGGGTTGTATATAGGTGTGGAATTTGTGTCCCCAAAATCATTTCCCTTTAGATGGTACTTCAAAAATCATCCAAGATCATCTTTTTCATGAGTGTCTATCTCAAGTGCCTTTTGTCCCCAGTTAATCGCTCGTCATCCGGTCACCATTAGTCTGCGTAGGATACATCCTTCCTCAAGTCAGAAACATCACATATCATTTGTAAGTCATCTCTTTTGGAAAAAAATATTTTGTATATTCATTTTGATATTGGTTATTTTAGATTTTTGTTTAGTCTCCTGAAGGTCATCATGATCTTTTATATCATGGTGTGCTGTGAATGACAAAACTTGGGACATGTTTTTCGTTTTCTCTTCTTTCATGTATAGTCTAGATGTGTCCCTTGTGATTCCACATGTGATCCCTATTGGCATGTGGTGCACTAGGACATATCTCTTAGTTGTAATTCTTCTAATATTGTATCCACAAAAACCCTCTATGAATCTTGTGTGATATTGGTCTAGCCTTTTCTATTTGTTGTGTCAGTCTTATCCATTATCTATGATGCAACTTTGGTTCTTCATAGCTTGGCTATTCACCGATGATGCTAAATCAGAATAAGTGCTCACTATATGAAAAACCATTTTAAAGGGTGCTTAAGCTCCATGATAATTTTCATAAACACTTCACTTTCATTCACCCACCATTCATTTTGACCTGATTATTCTTCATAATCAATCATGATTGGGAATGTGTACATATCTCCAATTCCTTTTTCCCTATCTTGGATTGTGTATTTTGTGATGTACTCTAAGAGCATTGCATTGATAAGTTCACCTACATAATTATGTAGTTGCACAAGCATCTCATATAAGTTTTCAAGATCATTTCATTCATATTAGCTACACTATCATTTAGTTTGCATACATGTTACATCATTACATCTTCACCTAACATTCGTTAAAACATATATGCATTTCATGTCATTTGCATAACATATATATTAATGTAGAAAACCAAAGAAAATGAAACAAAAATAATATTGAATACATTTTTTATATCCATGTCATATGTTGCATCATAAATGGCAATACTTCATACTCATGATAGATCATCATATACATTATATCGTATCATAATCATCATATACATCACATATAACTCAAATCACATCAAATCATGTATCCTAAATCCATTAGTACATCTTATATACACATCTTACTGACATATCATCCATCCCATAACACTACATCCCACATCAAAAATATGTTAGGACCGTATAATATGCATGCATCCACACATCATCAGATAATGCATCATAAAACATATAATAGTACTTAAATGCCACCCCCAACAATATCCATTATATATCATGAATGTATCCAAAATAGTATGATACGTCGGTGTGACAAGCAATAATATCAATGAAAGCATGCAATACATTAATCAAGGAGTAATGATACATGTTCATAGTACAACAAAAAATATAATGTGAATTTCATGTAGGGTTTCATGTATACGGTGAGGGTTACTTACTCAAGTTCTGATCTAGGTTCTACTATAAGTCCTCAGCCTGGTGTGTTGTATCTATAGGTTGTGCCCCTATACCTATAGTACATGTCTATCCTAATCCTATAGGGTCCCTTGTACTTGTCCCTACACCTATCTGTGTACATATCCCTCTCTTGTATCACCCCATGCCTGGAATCTCTAGGCTAACCCTATCATTGATCATGTGCTCTTATTGGAGCTAGTCCTCTACCCTAACCCTATACTATGTGTGGATCCTCATGTGCTCTATATAACTCCTCCTCTAAGGTACTAACATCCATGTAACACAAATAGTGTTAGGAATAATAGTCCACCAGACAACTGAGAGGGGGGGGTGAATTAGTTGTGCAATAGATTATTAAACTTTAAACTTTATGAACCACAACATCAAAAGTAAATAACACAATAATTACCAACACCATAACACAATGTTTGTTGTCGAGGAAACCCTGTTAAAGGTAAAACCTCGGTGGGAATTAACACCCACAAAATATTGTATTGAGAGTATAGTATCCCTGTTAAAAGATATTAGCCATGTTAGGAGCTTGTTATTACATTATAGTACACAGTCCCTGTTAGGAGATAGACCCTATTAGGAGTAAATGAAAGTAGTATGCTCATTTCCAAGGCTCACTTCCCAAAGAAGGTTAAAGCCACCCTCAAGGATTCACAATTTGCATCAAGTGTATACATCAAATACACAATCCAGTGAACTGTCTAATAGCAACTGTCTTTGCTTGGTCAGTTCCAATGAAGTACCAACTCTGCTCTTTATCTAGTAGTCAAGATTTGTAGCTTCAAAAATCTCTACTCTTTTCTTTCTCTACCACACTTTTCACAAATGAAAAGATCACTCATATATACCCTCTTACAATAACCCATTAGGTCGGCCAGTTAAGCTTTCCTAATACACAATTAACTAGGTTGGCCAATTAAGGCTTCCCATCATACAAATAATTACATAAGCCCTTGCTAAGATACACACATTACCTATAAAAAGTATACAATATTTACAATTCATTACAAATACTTCCAGATCCACAATCCATGCTCAGAATTAATTTCCACATGTTACAAGTCTGAAGTCGGCCAAGAAATAAGTCTTCTCCAAAACACATGCCACAACTGACGTCATCAGTACCCAAATAGAAATAAAACTCAACCCATTTCACCATCATATGTTGGCTCTCCATCAGTAAGCTCACAAGTTCTGAAACATCTTCCTCAGCAAGATATGCCTGAAACACAGAGACCTTCTCTGTCTAGAATCACAATCACAGTCCAGAAAAATAGTCTTTACTAAAATAGTTGTAACATCCATGATATGAAACCTAAAGTCAAGAAGCCTTAGATGTAAGGTCAAAACTTAGTCTTCTACTTAAATCCAACTTCGCTCATTCTAGTTCATCTGTATAGTGTCCGTACATGTCTTCTAGTCAAGTAACTAGTCTGTCTTCTTGCATAGAAATATATGTTGACATCAGTGACAAAACATGAGTATCAACAATATGATTAGTACCAAAAAATGATATCATCCAACAATCTCCCCCTTTGGCATTGATGGAAACATATGGGAAAATCCATATGCATCAACCCAAAAGTACTCTCTCTCTTTACAATCTTCTCAATATCCTCAACAAATCTCCACAAAATAGTAGGGATTTTCACATAGATTCCTTCCCCCTTTGGTAGCAATGGAAAAGGGTGCCATAAATCATCTATAGTCTTCAATAAGGTGTAGCTTTGTCAAATCTTCATGTCTAATCAGGTGCAAGGTCACCCAAATGTGCTCCATAATGTTCTCCTGCGATCACTCCCCCTAAGGAGTAGATCCATGCATCAAGTCCAGAGAATAATATAGCTCTGAGATCCACTAGACTAATGCATATCTGTATCATTTAATTACCACTAGGAGGGGTTATCACCCCAATCATGCCTCTGAGGTATTTAAAAGCATCTTTTGTCAAAGGTTTAGTAAATATATCTTATATCCGTTTCTTTGTGCTTATGTACTCCAGTTTAATCTCCTTAGCAGCTACCTTCTCCCTCAAGAAATGATACTTGATAGAAATATGTTTAGTCTTTGATTGCATTATAGGATTCTTCGACATGTTTACTGTACTTGTATTATCACAATGAATAACCACTGGCTCCTTGAAAACTATTCCAATAGCTTCCAGCATTTGTTTCATCCAAACAACTTGTGTGCAATTTATTGCAGCAGCTACATATTCTGATTCAGCAGTAGATTGAGCAATACAGTTTGGCTTCTTGCTTAACCAAGAAACCAATCTCTTCCCAAGGAAAAATGCACCTCCACTTGTGCTCCTTCTATCATCCACATTACCTGCCCAATCTGCATCAGTAAAAGCCTACAAAGTAAAAACATCAGATTTTTCATACCACAATCCATATTCCACAGTTCCTTTCAAATATCTAAAGATTCTTTTTACAATGGAAAAATGTGTTTCTTTAGGATCTACTTGATATCTATCCACAATTCCAACTGCATTGGTAATATCTGGTCTGGTGTATGTTATATATTGTAGACCTCCAATCATTGATCTATACTTAGTCTGAACAACACTCTGAGTCTTATCATCACTATTCAGTTTGTTTCCAATCACCATAGGTGTTCCAACAGGTTTACAATCTTCCATTCCAAACTTTTTCAATATTTCCTTAAGATACTTGGTCTGAGATATAAAAATGCCATTCTTTCTCTGATTAATTTACAAACCAATAAAATATTTCATCTCACCAATCATAGACATTTCAAACTCATTCTCCATTTCTTTAGAAAATTTATTACTCATTTTTTCATTACCTCCAAAAATGATATCATCAACAAAAACTTCTATAATCAAGATTCCATCTTCATCAATTCTTAAATACTAATTACTGTCTACATTACCTTTTCTGAAACCAAGACAAAGTAGATATTTGTCCAGTCTTGCATACCATGCCCTTGGTTCTTGTTTTAGTCCCTACAGTGCCTTCATTAATCTGCAAACCATGTTTTCATCATCTGTCAAAGGAAAACCATCAAGTTTCTCAATGTATACATCTTCCTCTAGATCACCATTCAGGAATGTTGACTTCACATCCATCTAATACACTTTAAAGTCTTTATGTGCAGCATAAGCAATAAATAGTCTCACAGCTTCCAATCTAGCAACAAGAGAAAATGTCTCCTCATAGTCTATACCTTCTTTTTCTGAGTAGCCTTTACAAACCAATCTAGCCTTGTTTCTTACCACTGTACCTTTCTCATTCATCTTGTTTCTAAAAACCCATTTAGTGCCAATCACATTTTTTTTCTTAGGTCTTGGAACCAATTCCCAAGTATTGTTCTTCTTAATCTGCTCAAGTTCTTCTTCCATAGCTTTAGTCCAAGATTCATCTCTACATGCTTCATCAGTAGTCTTTGGTTCAACTTGAGAAATAAAAGAAATCTCTTCTCTAGCCTTAGATCTAGTCATTATACCTTTACCTGTATCACCAATAATCTGATCTTCAGGATGGTTCTTCTTAACATACCTTGGTGTCTTCTGTGGCTCAGTATCTTCAATCTGTTCATCTTCACCTTCATTTTCAGTCATCATAGGTTCATTCTCAATCATCAAAGGTTCTTCAAGTTCTGTAGTAACTTCTTTTGTTTCTGTAATCTTATCATAGTCATACATTTTTTCCTGAATTTGGAAATTTTCATCTATCTTCACATTGGCACTTTCAATCAACTTTCTTAATCTCAGATTAAAACATTTGTATGCTTTTCTTTTAGTAGAATAACCAAGAAAGATTCCTTCATCACTTATAGCATCAAATTTTCCAATCTCATCATCTCTTCTGATATAACATTTACTTCCAAATATTCTAAATTATTTCATAGTAGGTGTATGATCAAACCATTATTCATAAGGAGTCTTACTTGTACCTTCTTTGATTTTAATTTTGTTCAGTGTGTACACAACAGTCCCAACTGCTTCTCTCCAGTGAACATGTGATACATTTCCTTCCAGCAACATAGTCCTTGCAGCATCTAATATAGTTCTATTTCTTCACTCTGCTATCCCATTCTATTGTGGAGTTCTAGGGGCTGAAGTCTGTCTGTGTATTCCATTCTCTTCGCAGTATGTATTGAATAGTTCTGAAGTAACCCACATCATTAAAAATTTCATCTTTAAACCATATTCATTCTCAACTTTTTTCTTGAATAGCTTGAATTTGTCAAATGCCTCAGATTTCTCTCTCAGATATGTAACCCACATCATTCTAGAAAAGTCATCAACAAAAAGTATAAAATACCTTTCACCATAGTATGATCTTGTTCTTGTACGACCACATAGATCTGTATGCATCAAATCCAACTTTCCTTTTGCAGAATAGGCCTTGCTCTTGAAAGTGATTCTAGTTTGTTTCCCCATGACACATTCTCTACACATAGTGTTAGATGGCTTCACAATTCTAGGTATATCTCTTACTGATTTTGTCATACTTGCCTTCACAATGTTATCAAAATTAACATGACAAAATCTTCTATGCCATAACCAACTATCATCAACTCTAGCAATAAAACAAGTAGCCTCAGATGTGTTAAGTTCAAATACATTACCTCTGGATTTAAAACCAGATGCTATCAAGTCTCATGTCTTAATCTTGATAGAACATTTCCCATTAATGAAATTTAGCTGATAACCCTTGTCCACTAGATGTCCCACACTCAACAAGTTATGTTTAAGTCCATCAACAAGTAATACATTATCAGTGTTAGTCTTTCCATCCAAAGAAATAGATCCAACTCCAATAATAATTTTAGGAGTATTGTCACCAAATATGACAACACCACCATCATGTTTCTTCAAACTCACAAACATATTCCTATCTCCAGTCATATGGTGTGAACATCCATTGTCTATAACCCATTCAGATTTCTTTTCAACTCAGGATACTAGGGATTTTTCCTCATGCATAGGTGCATCATCTTTAATAGCAATGAATCCAATCTCATCAAAGTTATCATCCTCATCATCAGATATTCCCTCACTAGCATAATACCATTCCTTATCTTTTGAGAACTTAGACTTGAAAAACTTAGGTTTGTGCTTTGGGATTCTTGTAGGACATCTAGATGAAAAATGACCAATCTTATTACATGAAAAACATTTCAAAGGTAATTTGCCTT
>MU226318.1:701598-717711 GCA_018584345.1 Thuja plicata
TGATAATAGACATGTAACAATAACTTCTTATACTATTAATTATTCATAACACCTATTATTATTCATACAAATGATTCTACTATTTATTATTAATAATTATATATTTTTAATAATAAGTATTAATTATGCAATTATATTTAATATATACATTTTTTTTTCTATTGAATATTAGAGGAGCAAAAAAGATTACAAAACAACTGGAGTGATGTACACTGTCAGATCAAAATGGTGAATCAAAACATCAAAAACTGATTACGCTAAATACATGATATTGTCTATGATAGATACATGCTGTATAAATTACTGGTGTTTAAAATTAAATATCATTCTAGGGGGTCATCATGGTCTACATTGGAAGCATTAGAATTTGGGGATACAACAGTGTATCCAATGATTTCATGGCTCCCAACACCAGTTGCTGCAGTATCGGTAGGTCCCCTGTTGCCCTCTTTGGCTTGTTTCAGAAACTCAGAGAGTAGGTTGGTGAACTTTGTTCCAGCCTTGTTGGTAGTGAACCCATGAGCAATATCCTCTTTATATATAGTTCCCTTGCCCTCCTTAAGAATCTAGAGGAATTTGTCTTCTTTTAGCTTTAGAATGGCAGTGACCTGCAGAGAAATATTAAGATATATGAGTCTCTTGTGAGACTCAGTAAGATTCCTTACCTTCCCTGCCAGTACATCATTACTCCTTGCTTTCCAAATATTCCATAATATTATAGAAGAAAGTAAGGACCAAAAGGAATTGCAAAACTTGTTGTTGTTAAAATTCCTAGATACTATGTTCAGAGCATTGAAGTCAGTGTTATAGGAAAGGCCAAACATAAACCAAATTTTCGATGCAAACAGACATTCAAAGAAAACATGGTGGAAAGACTCAGGGAGTTTACATACTATGCAGATGTTAGGTTCTCCACTGGGTTTCTTGAAAGGGAGTTTGTGTAGAAAGAGTCTCCAAAGAAAACAAGTAACCTCAGGTTCCACAGGTCTCACCCATAGATTGGTAAAGAAGGTGTTCCAGTCTGGGAGGGGAGTATTAAGATGCCACTTGAGATTAGTGTGGGTAAGGATCTCAGGACCTTGGGTGAGGATTTGGTAGAGGTATTTAATTTTAACCAGGTGAAGTGGGGAGGAGTCAGGCCATGTAAGTTGGAACGCGCAATTATCTTTGGAGCAGCAGGATGATATCCTTCCCAGACCGAGGAGTGTAGCAGAGAGTAAGGCATGGGTTCTTCTTTAGGGGTGGGAAAGGTTAAATTCTGTGACCAATTTATCCCAAGGGATCAATACTCCTTCTTGAAGTATATCTTGGAAGCACTTCACACCTTTATTTTCCCACCTCCTAGCAGAGCATCCCTATAGGAGGGCTAGGGGTTTTCCATTATGTTTCAGATTCCACCAGACTGACTTGGCACTGCATACCACTCCATTCCCTTCTAGTGGGCCAGTGTTGCAGATAAATTTAACCACATATCTCCATGCTTTCCATATAGCCTTAAAGACATTAGAGCCTTGGACACTAATACTGCACTCTAGCCCCAGAAGCTCCGAGTAGCACAGCCTACTCCATTTCCTAGCTTTACATGCGTGGGCTCTAGAGAGGTTGTTCCTCACCAAGACCTTCCAAGTTTCATCACCAACTGAGGCTTTTGAAATCCATTTGGCTGCTAGGGATATGCCTTGAGTTCTGAGTCCAATGCCTCCCCACTTTTTATCTTTGGTGCACCAGGCCCATGAGATTGCATGAAGTTTTTTCTTACCTATGCCGGCTGACCAAAGAAAGTTCCTAATGATTTTATGGATATGCTCAAATTGATTTTGGTTAAAGAGCCAAGCTAAGGAGTAGAAGATCGGATAGGAGGAGAGGATTTTTTGGCAGATTTGTACTCTACCTGGGAAGGACAACATGTTACTATCCCACTTTTTGAGCTTATTATTTATCTTGTCTTTGATCCAGTTCCACATATTATTAATGTTGGGTTCAACTGCGAACAGTATCCCCAGGTATTTGACAATGTGATCAGGGCCTCCCCATTCCAGTTCATAATTCCTCCACCATCCTGGGGGGTGGGTATCCCACCCTAACATAACTGATTTGGCAATAGAAATTTTGATGCCTGAAGCCTGACAAAAGATGTCTAGCTTAGTCATAAGTTTGCTCATGTTATCCTCCTCTAGGGTCAAAAGGATAGTTGTGTCATCAACAAATTGGATGTTGGAGATCTCTTCTCCATTTGGAAGAACCACCCCTGCAACTCTAGGGGATAGGGTGGTATCTCTGAGCAGATAGTGGAGGGATTCTGCGGCAATAACAAACAGTGATGGGGCAAGAGGGCATCCTTGTCTAATGGACTTGATTAGTTTAAATACTTTGGATCTGACCCCATTTATCTCTATGGCTGCAAAAAAACCATTTAGAAGTGTGGAAACCATTTTATGAAGGTGTCTAGAAACCCTAGGTTGTCTAGCATATAGAGAATAAAGTTCCATTCAATTCTATCATATGCCTTCTCATAATCAATGAGAAGCATAGAACTACACTGCCCTGTTTCCTTGGCCCAGTCCATGGCTTCCCAACATGTAATAAGGTTTTCCAGTATGTACCTCCCCTTGACAAACCCTATTTGGGTCTTGTTGATCACTTTAGGAAGGAGATTGGCAATCCTAAGGGCCAAAACTTTGGCCATAATTTTGTAGCCTACATTAAGCAAGGTGATTGGCCTCCAATTTTTTATTAATAGTATGTCCCCATCTTTGGGGATTAGTTTGATGAGACCTACATTGAGGATAGGGCCCAAGGTCCCAGTGACAAAAGCCTCTCTATAGGTCTTGAGTAGGCTATGGGTTATCCAATCAATATTAATCTTGAAGAATTCTACAGTGAGACCATCTGGGCCAGGGGCCTTATCATTGGCCATACTCAAAATAGCACTTTTGACTTCTTCTATCGAGAGATCTCCTCCTATCTTATCACATCTTCCTTATTAAGATTTTTTGGGATGATACTTTTGATCTTCTACCTAGATGATTCTATAGTAGCATTGTCTTCTGTGGTGAAAAGTTGGCTATAAAATGAAGAAAAGGAATTGACAATGCCTTCTTGAGTGGTGATATCAACCCCTTGCTCTCTAATACATGTGATATTGTCTCTATCCTCCTTCTTTAGTGTCTGAAAAAATAATTTAGAACCTCTATCTCCCAAGTTGATCTAGTTAATCCTTGCCCAGATCTTGGCCCCTCTGGTCTTGGTCAATTGCATATTTCTGAGTGCCTCTTTGCAATGCATAGCATTATCCAATAGGAAGGGGTCTTGAGGGTACTTCTGAATGTGCAGTTCAGCAACCTAGAGTTCCTCAACCAGTTTAAACTCATCCCTCCTAGCATCCTTAGCTCTCTTCTTGCCTACAATCTTGAGTATGGTCTGCCAGGACTCAGTGGTCCGATTCCATCTATCAGTTTTAGAGCTATGTTTTTCCACCTCTTTGTTGAACTAGGAAATAATCTTGATGGCTGCAAGAACATTAGGGTCTTTAAGGAGAAAAGAGATTAGAGAAAAGCCTTTATTTTTTATGGGGGTGTTGTATAGCTTACAGACCAGTTGAATAGAGGCAAGGATTGGGTGGTGATCATAAAGGGTGAAAGGAAGAACCCTGACACTATTATCCATAGGGGTTTTGGGACAGCTGAATAGATGTTTATTCATATAGACTCTGTCAATTCTAGAGTAGATCTTCCTCTCTCCTTTTTGGTAGTTGGACCAGGTGAACCATATGCCTTTGGAATCACTTTTCCTGTTTGCCAAAGGGTCAAAAAGATTTAGCTTGGAAATCATCATGTTCCAAAAGATCATCTCATTACCCTTCCATTCAAACCTCACATCCCCTGATTTGTCTTGGGTCCTTTCTATCATATTGAAGTCTCTAGCAACCACCCAAGGAATATTTTCAAGCTCAGAGATCCATTTCCAAAGCTCAATCCTTTCATTATGGTCATTGGGGGCATATATTGAACAAATACCAAAGGTAGTGTCCGCTCTTTTAATGATGATCCACACTACTCTGTTGCAAGGAGAGAAGCCCCATCTTTGGACTACCTTCCTCTACTTGGGCCCTACAAGGATAGAGGTACCACCTCTTCCCTTCTGGTGTTGAGTGGAAAAGGCCTCTGTATCTTTTCGAATGCATTTTAGTGCTATATCAAGAGAAAAACCTACTGCCTTAACTTCTTGAACCAAAAGGATATCAATATCCTTAAAGGTACAGAGGAACCTCTTTACCACATACTTCCTATCATAGGATTCCAAGCCTCTGACATTCCATGATGAAAGGTTCAAATTCATAGAGAGTTACTTACTAGTGTCCATTAGAGCCTTGAAGCTCCTGAAATGGGGGGATATCTTTCTTAATAGCTTTGAAAGGTTTAGGGTTCCCGCTTTGGTTGGGGGGTCTACCTCTCTTCCTTTTGATGATGACTCCCTCTACTCCTTCCAAGGGGAGATCCGCTCAGGATTACTTTATTTCTTCCTTCTTTTGTTGTCATCAGAGGTGAAGACAAAGGATCCCTCAATCTCTGTGATCAATCCACTCTGGTCTGGTTTGAATTCAAGATATAGATTGTTCTTCTGTCCTGTCTCCTCCCCAAGCATACTTGTAGCCAAGGGAGATGGTCCTGCACTTCCCTCCTTCCCAGGGGGTGGCAAAATTTTGTCAGGAGGGGGGACAGGAGGGGCAGGGGGAGCAGGGATCACCACCACTAAGAAGCCATTGAGTTTATCCTCCTATTCTTGAGGTGAGAGAAATTTGGGCTCATTAGAAGCTGCATTAGAGATGGAGGGAGGAGAAGAGTCAGTGGAACTGGGAGGCAAGGGGAAGTACCAGGGACATCCCACTCCTATACCGAGATGTCTATGCTAGGAGCTAGGACAGAAGAACCTCCTTGACCTGAAGGGGGGACATAGTAAATCTTCCACTTGGGTTTAGGGATAAACCTGGCTTTATCAGCCTTCAATTGGATCCTTTTCAAAGCAATCTGCTAAGCATTCAATGTTCTGTGCTTGGAAGAAGGGGGAGCATTTGTTAAATTCAGTCCAAAGTCAAGGTCTTTGGCCTTAGGAAGGTTATGCAAGGCTTCAGGGATCTCCAAGTTGATAGGGGGAGGAGAAGATTGTCAATCAAATTGCCTTTTAAGTTTATCCAATGTGTCTGAAAATAATTGGGATTTCTGCATCCAGTTATTAGGGTTAGTCTCCTATTGAGGCGGCGATTTTAAGTTTTCTTTGGGGTTACCAGTTGGGTGGGATAAGGGTAGCGGGGATGAATTAGGTTTGGGATTGGAATTGTGAGCAATGGGCAGCGAAGATTTATCACCCACATTGGTGGGTTTATCAGAGGGAGGAACATGTTTGGCTAGGAGGGGGAAGTCCTGCTTAATGTGTCCTTCTTTCCTACAAAGATAACAACTATTAATTCCTCCCAGGAAATTAACCAAGCAGATAACAGGAGAATGGCCAAGGTCAAAATGTAGAGAGTCGGGAACATCAATGCCAGGCTTGAGGGAAATGAGCACACAAACATCAGTGTGGGGGATAAGGACATTAGACTAGTCAATTTTTAGAACTTTACCAATGGGTTCGAGCGCCTGTGGAATAAGGCGGAGAAGAAACAGGGGAAGATTGCCAATAACCACCCATCTCGGGCTTGATAGGGAAAGAAATTCATTATGAGAGGCCTCAAGGGACTATGGAATGGCTCTAAACTCATAAGGCCCTACTTTCTATAATTGTTTATTAACAATGGATTTTTGGGCTTTCGGGTCACAAAAAAATAGTAAAAAAAGACCTTTTTGTAGCATACGACAGTATGAGAAATGAAAACCAAGTTTGAGGTTCCACACACAATGAAACAAATCATTGAGGAAATCTCTTGAGGGTACCCTAAAAACATTAACAATAGTGAAGAAGATTGTAGTTTCTCTAAGTCTACTCTTTTCCTATTCTATAACAGAATGCATCTGGAGATTAAGTTTAATAATGAGTTGGGGGGTTGGAGGAATCTTACCTCCAATTCCTGCGGCCGCGACTGGGGCCTGGGTGATTATTGAGACAAATTTTCCTCCATCTAGAATCATCCTCTCATTTTGGATAGCTTGTTTGAATGACCTAGGTTTTCTTTATTCGCTTTGTTCTCCATCTCCTTTGCTGGTCAGACCACTTCCTTCTACCGGCAAGAGGATGTCTTTCATTGCCTTCAGGTCAATAATAATACTCTGAATGGTTTTCTTTGGGGATTTAAAACCATCATTATTAATGCTTGGGGTATTATTATCCTTTGCCACTCCTGGAGAGGTTGATGCCATTAATGGCACACCCAGAATGCACGCGCGAGGAGTACAACCTATTATTCGGCTTCAAACCCTAGTTGCAGAGCATTTTCTCCCAGTTTCTCTTTTTTTTTTAATATCAAAATCAAATGACACCATATACATTATTTATAATTGTACATATTTGTTAAATTATCATTATAAAAAATCACGTGGTTTTATCACCCACACATTGTCAAAAGCAATAGGACAAAAGAGTCATATTATGGAATAGTGAAATGACTATTGTATGAAAATGAAAAAATATACAAACATAAGAAACGTTGGTCAATCTATTTTAATTATTGTTTTCTCATTGGTTGATGCTTCAACATTTCAAAGGATGATGTCATCCTAATAAGACTGTAGAGTACTATTATCCAATAGAACTATAGATAAAATAATTTGTGTATTTTAAAATAAATTTGAAAAATTTATAAACTTTGGAAAATTTAGCAAATATTTTAATTCTGGATGGTGATTGGTTGATTCTTTGACATTTAATTGATTCTGAACGAATGCATAAGTATTTTTGCCTGTGGCAGGAACTAATAAATGAAATCTACCATAGCTATCAAATATCTTCACAATTTAGTAAGCATAAATTATTTTGTATTTTAATTTCATATTTGTATAGTTTTATTTTGATATTATTATTTTTTTTCTTTTTTATAATATCAACGTTAATAAATTTTTAATAAGTATAATTATTTCTAAGAAATAACTTTTAGTCTAAGAAAATACTCACAACATTATTTCAAATGACGACAAAAGTGTTTACTCAAATAAATTGTATAATTACACTTATCTATCATAACTTTACATATAAAAATACCACACAATTATATTCACACATTTTAAAATGAAAATTGAAGATATGATTAGAAATTTATATAAAACACACAAAATCATTTATCTAAGTGAGTGTGTGAGTGTCATATTCTATCATTCATGTCACTGCTAGAGAGCTAACTTCTTCTTCCTAGGCCTCATTCTCGTCTTCAATACCTGTCCAAAACATCCAACACTCAAGTTTTCATTAGTACATGTTAGTACCTGTAGACACCAAAAAGTATCCAAACTTGATCACATTACCCTTGTATATCCTAGCCAATAAAATGAATATTCCTTATTTATTTAATCCTTTATCTTTACCTTATCCCTAATTAAACAAATTTACATTTATTTAGTTAAATTTATCCTTTGTCCTACTCTTATATAAATACATTTACATTTATTTAATCCTATCCTTTCTCAAGAGTTTGATTAAACCTAAATCGATTAAACTAACCTATCCTATTTCTCCTCACCCACTTGCATCTTGACCCTTCATTTAATTAAGTAAATGACTTTTTTTATTTAATTAATCTCTTTCCTCCAACTTGGAATTAAATAATATATTTAATTCTATTTGAGCACATTGCTCCTAACTTTAACCCTCACATAACCTCACTTCCCTAACCTAATCCATCCTTCTAACTCAAACCAACCCACTTGCCCACTAATTAATCTTAATCTCCCACCTAATCACTCCCTAATCATTTGCACAATCCTAATCAAATAGATTATCAAACCCAATCCAACTCTTGTCCCATCACATTTTAAATTTCAAAATTCAAATTTACCCTCCACATATGTAGTTACCTTGAGCCACTCAAGTATTACACATTTGTCTCCCACTTTATCCTTGAGGTTTTATCACACATGTGTGAGATTTATTGAGCCTCTCACCTCTTACATTGTTCCCCACTTATCATTTATTCTTACACTCCTCAAATTTTCTCACATGAATGGTCAAACCCTAATCCCCTTGGCCTCCACCTCATTACCACATCATTGATCCTATGCAATCTTGACCCTTCATTTATTTTTTAATCTCAATTGTTCATTCATCTCCAAAAATCTATAAAATGATAACCATCATCCTCATTCAATAAGGATATTTCATACATTGTTATGTTGCACGATTGTGAGCAACCACATAGCTCCTACAACAAAATCATCAAACACTTAGTATTTTTGAGGTTTGCATTGCTTTTGTATTGAATATTTAAGTTTATATTTTATTTTATTTCTTTACATTAACATGCTTTATATATCATATTGAGGTGTATATGATAATGTAGGAATAATTTTAGTTACTTAAGCTTGCTCTTTATTTATATTTTACATACTATAGTACCAAAATCCATAATCAATAATTAAACATCATTCATCCATTTTATTCTATGATCATCCATTCATACTACATATAATTAAGATGAGTAATAAAATAATAAAATTTACAACTATTACATGTAATATTCATAAAATATGATAATAAAATGTCTAACCATCAATAAACACAATAATAAAATGTCTAACATTAGTCAAAGTTTTTGACTAGACAAAATACAGTTAATGAAAGTCAATAAAGTCTAAAATACCTCTAACAACTAGGCCACTAAAAATAGAGATGTGACATCATTCCCCACTAGGAAGAGACATCATCCTGATTTCCTATTACACATCCACACATAAGTATAATATATAAAATATATACAGATTCTATGAAACCAAAAGTGGTAAATAACGCTCAATATCTAAGTAGTGTTGTCCCCATATAGCACTATCTAGTGAATATTGGTCCCACTGGACCTTATACTACACAATATACCTATTATACAACATGAGGGTATGTCTGTCAATAACTTGAGTGGGCTCCACTAGCACAACACCTGGACCCTTCATGTGTAATGCATGTCAATCAATAATATGAGATGCATCCGGATGATAAGGCTTAAGCAAAGAAACATGAAAAACATTATGGATATGAGAAAGAGCTGGTGGTAGAGTTAGTCTATAAGTGATTGCGTTAATCACTTTGATAACATCAAATGGACCCACATATCTAGGTGCAAGCTTGGAAGAATTCCCAAATGAAATTGAACCCTTATGAGGCTTGACCCAAAAGAAATGTTTTTCCCCTACTGAAGGTTTCCTAAAGGTCATGTTCTTATAAGCATAGTTTTTTTCCTGTTAGTCACTTCTTTCAATCTATCTTTGATCATTTTCATTTTCTATTCCATCTCCTTAAGCATATATGGGTCAACAATCACCCTGTCTTCCACTATATCCAAGCTAATGGGAGTACAACACTTCCTCCCATAGAGTGACTCAAAAGGTACCATTCCTAAGGATGCATGATGGGAATTATTTTATGTAAATTCCACTAGGATAAGGTACTCTTACCACTTGTATTCTTGATACATATAATACATCTTGAGAAAATCCTCTACAACCTGATTCACTCATTCTATCTCCCCATCTGTTTGTGGGTGATATGTTCTATTGAAATTCAATTTTGTCCCCAATGCAACATTCAAGGCTGTCTAAAATATTTCCATCATCCTTGTGTCTCTATTAGAGATAATGGTTTCAGGAAGACAATGCAATATAAACATATCTTGCACAAATTTATTTTCCAAGGTTAAAGATCCATCTCTAAGGGTCCCTAGTCTAAAATGTTCTAATTTGGTTAGTTTGTCCACAACTACCAAGACGACATCATGAAGGTTCCTAGTCATGGGCAATCCCTAAATAAATTCCATGTTAATAGCTTGTCATTTGTATTTCAACACATCATATGGGTATAATAACCCTATGGGATGAATATGCTCAGCCTTGACTTGCTAGCATTATAAACACTGGGCTACATATGTTATAAAATATTTCTTAAGCCGTAGATAAAATTATAATGGTCTCATGTCAGCTACCATTTTATTTACACCAGGATACTCTGAATAAGGCGTACTATGTATCTCATCTAAGATCAACTTCTTCAACCCTGCTCAGTTAGGAATATACATTCTACCTCGATATCTCAAAATTCCATCCTCATCAAAAGTATATACATCAAAGAGGTAATCATATGGCTCTTCTTCTAATGCCAATTTGACTAATTCATAATGCTCATCATCCTGAATACTCCACAACACTTGTTGCCTCAAGCTAGTCCTAGTGGTGATATAACTAATATATGCCTTCTCTTGCTGAGGGCATTAGCAACCCTATTTTTGTTTCCTTTGATATATTCAATCCCAAAATCATAATCACTAAGGAACTCAAGCTATCATCTTTGACGAGCGTTAAGATTTGGTTATGTAAAAATGTACTTGAGTTCTAAGTGATCAATTTTCAACTCAAAGGGCTTACCTAGAAGGTAATGTCTTCATATATGTAATGCATGCACTATTGCAACTACCTCCAAATCGTGTGACGGATAATTGAGTCCATACTCTTTTAATTTCCTAGACTCATATGCCATCACTTGACCATTTTGCAATTAAACTCCTCCAATTCCTCTTCCTAAAGCATTTGTAATAATTGTGAATTACCCATTAGGATCAAGAATCTTCAAAATAGGACCTAAAGTAAGCTTCTCTTTTAAAAGATGAAAATCTTGTTCACATTTATCCATCCAATCAAATTTTTTCCCTTTCTTCTGAAGATAATTTATTGTTTTAGAAACTTTGGAGAATCCCTCCACAAATTTCATGTAGTATCCAGCTAGTCCCATAAAACTTGAGACCTCTTTGACATTCTTAGGAGAAGACCATTCTACTATTTCCTTGATCTTATCAACATCTACTGCGACTCCTTCTGCTGATATAATATGACCTAAGTAGTGTTCTCACTTTTGATAAAAGGTAAACTTGGATAGTTTGTCATAAAAATTCTGATCTCTCAAATGCTGCAAAACTATCATGAGATATTTATGATGCTCCTCTAGTGACTTAAAATAGATTAAGATATCATCAATAAAGATCAACACAAATTCATTGAGGCGATCTCTAAAAACATTTTTCATCAAATTCATAAACACTATAGGTGCATTCCTTAATCCAAAAGATAACACCACAAATTCAAAATTTCCATACTTAGTCATGAAGGTAGTCTTCTATATATCTTCCTCCTTAATTCAGAGTTGATGGTGCCTCGATCTTAGATCAATTTTGGAGAAATTTTTAGCTCCCTTCATTTGATCAAACAATTCATCAATTCATGGGAGAGGATATTTATTCTTGCTAGTCATTTTGTTTAACATCATATAGTCAATGCATAAATGCAAGGTGTCATCCTTCTTCTTGAAAAAGATCAACGAAGCTCCTCAAGGTGATATACTAGGTCGAATACACCTTTTGTCTAATAAATCCTGCATTTTTGTTTTCAATTCATATAATTAAGTAGTGGTAATCCTATATGGAACTTTGGATTGTGGCTCAGCTGCAGAAAATAAATCATTAAAGAAATCAAATTCTCTCTTCGGAGGTAATTCAAGAAAATCCACCAGAAAGACATCCTTAAATTCTTATGAAACATGAAGTTTTCAATTGAGGAAGGAGTGCTATCTAAATCCTTAATATGCACTACATATATCATGCACACCCTCCTCCGATCTTTCTTTAGCTGCATTGCTAAGATATATCTAAGTTCATTGGCCCTCTTCACACCGCTTATCGCTAAAGGTTTCATTGTATCATCAAGGAAATCGACTTATTTGTCTCTATAATTGACTATTGCCTTATGTTTTGTCAACCAATTGATGCCCAATATGACATCATATGAACCTAGTGGGTCTACATATAGGTTTACTTATGTTAGGAAGCTTGGAAGCTCCAATTTTATGCAAGTTATACATTGCTCCACCCTTCACTTAGCTCTATTATCATACTCTACTATCCAAGGTTCAGACATAAATTCTACTCTCATAGGTAAACTAGATACAACTCTAGGATCTACAAAGCACTTAGTGGCTCCAGTATCAATTAAAATAGAAACATTGTGTCGAAAGAGTTTACAAGTAAATTTTATAGGAGTATCTTGGAATTCATCATGTATGTGGTCAATTGTTGCATGGATATGATGTTGTGCCTATACTTGTTGACCTTTTTCCATTCCTATTTCCTGAGTATTGGGGACACAAATTAGCATAAAGACCATGCCCACATACATAAAAACCATCTAGGGGTCCATGTCTTCCCTTAGGCTTGTTCCTCTTATTACCATCCTTGTTATTGTTGTTCCAATTTTTTCCCCTGTTCTGATTCTTCCTGTTGGAAGTCCTACAATAATTCTCTTGTCCTCTTCCCCTCATATTTTATATTTAATGGTGACGTCCTCTATTTTTTTTTCCACTATAGAATTTCCTCATATTGTAACCTTGTGAATTATTGGACCTCTGATCCCTGTGGATTAGTGACATATGTTGTAGTTTTTGTTCTTGTTTGATGGCCTTTTCATAAGCTTGGTCCATCATGGATGGATTACGCATATCTACCTCAGTGCCCACTTTAGGTCTCAAACCCAAAATGAACTTGAAAATTTTAAATCTCTCATTCATTTGATATTGAGTAACATATTTCAAACGATGGAAGAATTTTTCATGATACACATGTTACTGTCAAGACACCCTGTATCAGATTCTGAAACTCGCTCATTTTCTTGTCAAAATATAATTTAGGCAACCATATCTTGTGAAAAAGTGGTAAGAATACCTCCCAAGTAATCTCTCCTAGTTGTGACCTTTTTTCTTCTCTTTCATTATCCCACCATGTGGTAACCACTCTAGTAAGCTAGTAAGCAGACCACATGGCCTGAGATTCCTTAGAAAGGTTTCTAATCTTGAAGTACTTTTTCATAGCTATGGTACATGCCTCTGCCTCATCCCCTAAATTTTTATCATTGAAGTTAGGAGGATAGATATGATATAGGTGTTTACTAACTTCATATATAAGCCTACCCTATTATTTAGGGGTCGTACAACCTTATGATCAACTCCCCTTTTTAATTGTTGTTCATTCCTCATGTCCTCTTCTCTCTTTCTCTCTTCCTCCAATATTTGATCCTCTTCCCTTTTTCTTTGTTCCTCAGTATGGGGATTGTCTTCTTGATTTCCCCTCATATCATGTTCCAAATGATCCATGTGAGTGCCATGTTATTGTAATAAGACTCTTTGTTGAGTTAAAATCTCAAGGATTTGGTTCAATCTCTTATCAGTCTCCTTGTTAAGTCCATTAATTGAACTAGCCTTATTGGTGTTCCTTGTTTGCATGGAAGTTGATCAAATCCTACATCAAAAGAATGTGCAACTTTTAGCATCAAGGAAGACCAAGGCTCTAGAGTTTAATCTAGAGCTTTGATACCAAAAAAGGTACTAACATCTACATAACATAATAGTCCAAAAATAACTTAGATCACCCAGAGTCTATAAAGAGTAATATTATAAAAGAATAAATTTTGCAAAGGTTTCTCACACATGAGACAATACATCATAATTAAATTAAGATCAACCTACTCATTGACACAAATAGACAACTAAAGGGTCGATAGATCATATGAAACATAAAGTGATACTATACATTATCTTACCTCCTTTAGCCATCAGACTGCTCTCCATCTACTATACTTGAGGACGAGAATGGGGTCCAGGTGCTTTCTCTACCCATCCATAGAGTGGTTATCTCCTCAAATGTGTTATCTCCCTTGGTGCTCAACGTGAAAGGTTAAGCACCCAACCCTACATGAAGAACCTAGCAAAATGGAACTGTCAGGATGGACGGAATCTAGTGTAGTATTATGTCATATCTAACATTTTATACACATTAATGTAGTATCTACATAGTGATATGGTAGGGAGTAATAACCATAAGCATTCACTAGTATCAAATGAATTCAAAAGAATAAATTATGCCAATTCCCTAGCAGATAGGTCAGAAAAATAAACACCTATCCTTCCCTGTTACCCCATATTCAACACTCATCCATAAGTACAAACATATATAAAATAAAACAAGAAATACCACATGGAGAAGAAAGATAACACTACATACTCCTATGTTTGTTTTGAAAACTAACTTCCCTTTCCTTGTATAAGTAAAGATTTCTAATGTACTCAAGAAAACACCAACATGCTCTCAATCCAACATTCAATTTGAAGGTATAAGAATAAGATTTTATTTAGATTACAAGTTTTATTAGGAATTTGAAATCATAATTTAAACTAAAATAAATCATTTCCACAATAAATTCTAATTTATAAAAGAATATTCAAAATGTACAATTTTTTCACCAAGGACCCTATTAATATCTTCTACCATTTTACATATACAAAAAAAAATGTACTTAAGTTTCCCATAGTATATAACATTAGCAAAAAAGAACAACCTTTTAAACATTATAAAAGTGAAATTATTAGAAATGTACCACTTCCTTAAATATGAAAAAGAGAGAACATTTAAACATTATCTTATTAAGGAATATAGGTTTTCTATTTCTTTGAAAATAGCCTTCTAAATTACAGAATTAATGCCACGTTGGAAAGACTTGAAGACAAGTCTTGTTTTATCTTATTTTAAATTTGATTTTTTTACCATGCTTCTTCTTATTTATTTACTTGTATTGGTACATGTGTTTCTTTCTTGTGTTCATAACTTGAACTTGTATTATCGTACAGAGGGATATAGGGCCGTATAAAATTTAAATACAATTATGGCGGTCTTCTTTAAATTGAAAGGCAATAAAATATATTAGAGATTTCCTAACAAACTACTTGGCTTAAGAATCTATAATAAATGAAAAGCTACAACCTCAACAATCCATTTTAGTAATCTACAATCACTCATATATATAGGCTTAGGAAAATATAAAAGCATACAACAAGGCTATAACGGTTTGAATTAACAAAAAGACGACCCATTTCAAAATAAATAAATAAAAATAAAAATAAACAATTTTTATAATGACTGTAAATAGTAACAAAATCAAGAAAGAAAAATAAATGCCTATATGGAACACACCAACTAATAGAATATAGCCAATATGAATTTAAATGAGATAGCTTAAAAAACTGCATCCTTCTATGCATGGATAGATTCTATTATTCCTCATAATGGTTTCATAAATTTTTAAAAAAACCAAGGAAATTTTTCGATTCTCAAACCGGTGGTAGGCAGACAGAGAAAAAATGTAAGGTTCAAGTTACAAATTTTTGCTAATGGAGAAATTTCTCAAGAAACAAAAAAACAAACACGAGGTCAGTATTTACCACATTCATAGAGAGACACATCAAAAATGAAAATCACATTGATCCATCTATTTAAAATTTGACACAAAATAAGAATCTACAGGTTTTTTCATGAGCTAATAGGAACTTGGAATATAGAATGATGCCTCTTTCCCAACTATATGTTCTTCTCCCAAATTAGCATCAACTTCATTTCTCTGATTTTCTCTACCTTACACCAAAAACATAAAAAAATAAATCTTCATGTTTTTTCCAAGTACTTCCCTTTTTAATTCAAAATCTCGAACACCCATATTAAATTTTTACATTACTTTTTTAATAATGAGAATGATGTGTTTTATTAGGCATGGAGCAATTTAACTCTCTATCCATTACATTAATGTTGGTGGTTTACTAATAAATATTTTGATAAGATGTTGATCTACAGATAAAAGAATGATTTTATTACACGTGTATATTTTAATTGTCACAATTTTATATTGATAAATAACATTCCTTTCATTTTCTTTTTATTCAAACTGTCAACCCCCTATAATAAATTTGTATGGCGATTCTAGTATTATTTTAAACAAGGACGCATAGCGTCTAGTTCCTGCCTAAGTCCTAAAGATTAAGCCTTACGAGATTTGGCTTGATGAACATTAAATATTAAATAGTAAATATAATCATTAATTATAAATGAACATTAAATAT
>MU226318.1:723971-749421 GCA_018584345.1 Thuja plicata
GATTCTTTCATATTCAACTTTAATAATCTGAAAAAGCATGTCTACGGATGTCTTTTCACAAGTACTGTGCACAATGACAAGCAAAAATCAAAGGACCAAAATAATTTTTCAATCTTTCATAATTTTTAACTTTTTGCATAAATTCTCAAATATGATTAACTAAGAAAAAGTGAAGATAAACTTGTTAGAAAAAAACAAAAGTGGCACACTGACTGTTCATGCCAACAACCAATCAGAATACATATAAGTATTTTATGAACAAATTATATAAATAGATATATATATCAAAACTATAGGAAAAAAATAAAACTAAAAAATAAACTCATGTGATTGGCCAATGTAAAGCAAATAGTGAAATTTGCACGAATGCATTAGTTTACCTGCCTACGGCAGGAACTAATAAATGTGTATGCTTATTCTTAAATGAGCATCAAACAAATTTTATTTTTCATGCCCATGGTTGTTGTTTAATATAAATTTTGATAATAAATATTGATTTTATCTCCTCAATAAATAAAGGAAACAAAAGAACATCCTTAATAAATGAAATATACCATAGTATAAAATACCTTCACAATTTAGTAAGCATAAATTATTTTGTATTTAAATTTCAAATTTGTATAGTTTTATTTTTATTTATTTTTTTATTTTCTTTTTTATAATATCAACATTAATAAATTTTTGATATCTATAATTATTTCTAAGAAATAACTTTTAGTCTAAGAAAATACTCATAACATTATTTCAAATGACGTCTGAAGTGTCTACTCAAATAAATTGTATAATTACACTTATCTATCACAATTTTGCATATAAAATTACCACATAGTTATATTCAAATATTCCAATGCACACACATATTTCAAAATGCAAATTGTGTTGATGTTTATAGCTTCGATTAGATAAAATGATCTTAATATTATGAAAAAATAAATAAATAATAAATTAATATATATAAGATAATAATGGCAATTACTACTATATATATTAATATACATATTTCTCATTATCTCTTTATATATATAATGATATTATTATATATATCAATATACATATACATTGTATATTATATTTGATGAAATAAATAATATTTATATTATTAATAATAATGTTCATCGTATTAAAAACTGACTTGTATTGGTTATACTAACTAATTGGTGTCGATCACAAATCTAATTTGTATCCACCAAACACTATGCATTCCGATTAATATCCCTACCAAATACTGATCGGGTGCTTGTTGAAATGAGAGACTGATCGTGTGGTTGATGTAATACAAGATCACCAATGTGTATTGATTTGTATCGGTTAACTTAATGCATGGTTATCGGGTGGTTTAAGTATGCCGATTAGTATTTGAACTGTTAATATATCACCGGCGATTTGTTATCGGGTTGAAAGAATTTGCTATGAAAGGACATGACATTATAGAGTCATGTCTCCTCAAGGAGACATGTCTCTATAATGGCATGTCTCAAAAATACATACATACATACATATATATATATATATATATATATATGGTCATTGGATGTTTAATAAGAGAAGCAGATACAACAAACAATGCGAGTATCATTTATCCAATCTACAGAATATTGATATTAACATAAATATGTATATATCTTGTGACTAAATATATTACATATATTAAGGTTATATAAGAAAAATTAAAAGCCATATATTCTTATCTAAAACTTAACATGGTATCAGAGCTAGGTTTCTTCGTTAAAGCCTAACCGCTTGAAGAAAGATCTGATAAGATTGAAAGAAGATCAAGATCATATTTTTGGAAGTCACGTACCTACAAAATGGCAAATGGAATGAGACTCGAAGATGGACTTGAAAGTGCCTCCGATTTTGAATTGTGGAAACTTTGAATGATGTCTGTATTAAGGAAGAAGGAGCTAAGGACATAATGGAAAATCCTCGTAAACCTAATCTAAATTGATGAGTAGAGTTAATGGGAAAACTTTAGACAAGGAGTAAGTGCTCGCACCAAACTCTCCAAATTTGATCAACTGCATTCAAGAAGAGTGTAAAGGAATCATGAAAACTAGAAGAGAAAACACCTTATGATTGAGAGGGAGTTCACTGAACACTTCTGAGGTAAAGCTGACATGATTATTGATTATTATATTAATATTATTTTATAACTATATGGGCCCTATGTAAATCATGAGGAAGTGATGACTTCCAAATGATTATCATTTGTATTTGTAAAAGTTATTGGAAGGTGATGACCTTACAATAACTTGACCTTCTATTGTGATAGACATTGTGTGATGGCTGAAACAGATCACAATAGATGATTTCTTGCATTGTGGATTCAGTTCCTTAAACAGACCATTGACCTTCTATTGTGATAGACATCGTGTGATGGCTGAAACATATCACAATAGATGATTTCTTGCATGGTGGATTCAGTTCCTCAAACAGACCATTGACCTTCTATTGTGATAGACATCGTGTGATGGCTGAAACAGATCATAATAGATGATTTCCTGCATGGTGGATTAAGTTCCTTAAATAGACCATTGACCTTATATTGTGATAGACATCGTGTGATGGCTGAAACATATCACAATAGATGATTTCCTGCATTGTGGATAGAATTTCTGATTGAGGCAATCCACAATTGAAGCTCGTGAGTTTGTGGATAGAATCGCCGATAGAGGCAATCTACATGAGAGCTTGTGGATAGAATCACCAATTGAGGCAATCCACACCTTGAAGATCCTGAGTTTGTGGATAGAATCACTGATAGAGGCAATCCACATGAGAGCTTGTGGATAGAATCGTCGATTGAGGCAATCCACACCAAAGCTCGTGAGTTTCTGGACAGAATCACCGATGGAGGCAATCTACACAAGAGCTTCTGGATTGAATCGTCGATGGAGGAAATCCACCTGAGAACTGTGGATAGAATCATCGATGGAGGCAATCCACTTGAGAACAACCTTCACAATTATGAACTTATTGTGATGTACATTTTATCTTCCCTAGCTCAGAGGGAGTGTTGATGTTTATAGCTTCGATCAGATAAAATGATCTTAATATTATGAGAAAATAAATAAATAATATATTAATATATATATGATAATAATGGCAATTACTACTATATATATTAATATACATATTTATCATTATCTCTTTATAATATTGAATTAAATAAACATCATTGAATTGATAATATTGTTATATTATTCTACATTATATATATGTATATTAATATATATAATAATAATGATATTATTATATATATCAATATACATATACATTTTATATTATATTTGATGAAATAAATAATATTAATATTATTAATAATAATGTTCATCATATTAAAAACTAACTTGTATCGGTTATACTAACTAATTGGTGTCGATCACAAATCTAATTTGTATCGACCAAACACTATGCATTTCGATTAATATCCCTACCAAATACCGATCGGGTGTTTGTTGAAATGAGAGACCGATTGTGTGGGTGATATAATACAAGATCACCAATGTGTATTGATTTGTATCGGTTAACTTAATGCATGGTTATTGGGCGGTTTAAGTATGTCGATTAGTATTTGAACTATTAATATATCTCCCGCGATTTGTTATCGGGTTGAAAGGATTTTCTATGAAAGGACATGACATTATAGAGTCATGTCTCCTCAAGGAGACATATCTCTATAATGGCATGTCTCACAAATCACATATATATATAGTCATTGGATGTTTAATAAGAGAAGCGTATACAACAAATAATGTGAGTCTCATTTATCCAATCTGCAAAATATTGATATTAACATAAATATGTATATATCTTTTGATTAAATATATTAAGGTTATATAAGAAAAATTAAAAGTCATATTTTCTGATCTAAAACTTAACAAATTGAATATAGAATTATAAATTCATTTAAACACACATAATCATTTATCTAACTGAGTGTGTGAGTGCCAGCTTCTATTATTCCTATCACTACTAGAGAGCTAACTTCTTCTACCTGGGCCTCATTCTCATCTTCAATACCCATCCAAAACTTCCAACACTCAATTTTTCATTAGTACTGGTAAGTACCAAAATCTGTAATCCATAATCAATAATTAAACAACATCATTAATCCATTTTATTCTATGATCATTCATTCATAATACATATAATTACAATGCATAAGAACTTAATCAGAGTTACAACTATAACATGTAATATTCATAGAACATGATAATCAAACATCTAACCATCCATAAACATAATAATAAAATGTCTAACATCAGTCAAAGTTTCTGACTAGACCAAACATATTCAACAAAAGTTAATAAAGTCTAAACATCTCTAACAACTAGGCCACTAAAAATTGAGATGTGGAATGTCCTAGGCTCTAAGTCAACCTACCTGCACTCTAATATTTTCCACCTATACTCCTAGTGGACCCCCCTTTCTCTCTGGCTAGTCAAACCTATTGGTATCACATGTGTCATACATGCGGGAGCCATGTATAGATCTCTCTAAACCTGAGGAACTACCACCTCATACCTGCATATGTACCACCCTACCTCATGGGAGAGTTCTCCCATATCCTATATTTGTCTCTATACCACCATAGTTAGTGCCTTTTCCCCTCCTCCACCAACCTTTTGTGCCTCATGTCTCAATTATTGATACTTATGGATCATGTCCTTAGTATGCTAGCAAGAATTCTCTGACATCTCTCACTGCAATGGCCTCATCTCTTTCCCTCATCAAGGCATCCCTCTCCCACTATAATGTGTCCATTTTTTGTCTTGGGGTATCCATCTATTCCACCAGCTCATCTCTCTCTCTCTCTCTCTCTCTAACTCATCTTTCTCCCAAACTAGATCATCCCTTTCTTTAGAGCCCATCCATATCCAATAAGAGGTCATCTCTCTCCCAACATAGAGCATCCTACTCTATGGTTGTCTCCATATATCTATGATATGATCTCGTCCAAGCTTCGTCAGTAATGTTATATTTGTATTTGGATCCTCAGTGGATGATATGCCCTCTCCTTGTGCCTTCATGGATGACCTCTTCTACCTTGATAGACCTTGACTGGTCCCTATATTGGATAGTGGTGGTGGTGTTGGCAATGTACTTGTACATGTACCCTACCCCTTTGGAAATTCCTACACACACTGGTCTATATCGATTGGTGCTACTCCTCCTTTACAATCATCTCCTATGTGCCCATCACCTCTACCCTATACATGGGGTCCCTATACCTATGGCCTATCTCTATCTCCTCCTCCATTTCCCCCAGCCACTCTCAACCTAACCACCCTCCGAGCAAGTTTTGTCACCTATCTTTGTGCTCCTCCCCTTGCAAATGTTTCATCTTATTTTCACCCTTGTAATGTTACTACCTTCAATCTCCTTATCTATTGGGAAAGATAGTATGCATCTACCTGATGCCCCTATGAGTGTGTCTCTCTTTTATGATTCCCTAAGGTATAAATCTATACCCTACACACATCTCCTGGTATTATCTTGACTCACCATGTTACGTAGGCTACTATAACCCCTGAATCTACTGGTCTTGTATGTGGATCCCATCCATCCAACCTCATCTTTATCCACTTGCTCACAATCCCCCTCCTATCTAGAGATCATCTAAAATATGTAACCCTCCCTCATGCCCTCTAGAAAAATTAATGCTTAGGTGGTAACACATCCTGTATGAACCTAAACTATCATCAGACTATGTCTGGTTGGCAGTTCTCTATTATATGCTCCCACAAGTGCCAGTAATGTAGATTGATGTGATGAGAAAGGGGATGTATCTCATGTACTCTATCCATCCCTAAATGTCCATGTAAGGTCCCCAAGTAATCACATCCTTCACACCATCCAAATCCACCCGCCAATGATCCACATCATTTGTGATTTTATAGTATAGATCTTCCCTCTATATGAATACCACTAGCTTCGCAACTGTCATGTCCAATATCCCTATTGGTTGTGTGACAACTATGTGCTCCCACACCCATATATGTAGGAGTATGATGAATCCAAATCTACGACCCTTGTGGTAGCAGATAACATGTAACTCTGAGTATAGATTAGCTAATATCAGTGTCCCCACACTATTTTTCACCCTCCATCCAATGGTTTGGTCACTAGTTGAATCATACCAAAAATAATTGAGCTACCTCCTCTGTATGGCACTGTGAATCTGCTAACCAAGGAGAAGATGTATACATATATCTACTAGTCTGTTGGCATTGTTGCTAGTACCTATGTCAAAATAAGTCATCCCTATAATAATGAGATGTTCACTACTACCAGTAGTACCATAGTGGCCTTGTCTGTCCTCCTTAGTGTAATGATTCTTACTCCTTGTATTAGTAATTGTAATATTTGATACACATCCTCGCCAGTCATTGTAATCTCCCCTATGGGAAGATGAAAATTGGAATTCTTGCACCTCCATCATTCTACCAAAGCTATCGATAAATCCATATGCCTCTAGATGTGCGACATCCCTTCCATGTGACCCAATCTGAATGCATAAATCCTTGCCTAGTTTACCAGAGTGAACTGGTCTACTATCATCAATATCGTAGACCTCCTCTCCTAGCTCGTCAATATATCAATGCTACACTGCACCCAAACCCACAGGATCATTACATCATTATCCCTACTAGCCTCATTGTCACTTGTCTCCTTTACAATGATAATTAACCTCCCCCTATCCCCCCTCATTCTATTTTCCTCTAATTTTCCTTGTAGGACCTCAATCCCTCTGCTTTTCCCTCATGGGTTTTCAATCATGTCGTACCACAATGTAGTCCTACCATGGAAGTATTTACCCCCTCTAACCCCATTTTCAATCCTGCATAGTGGGAATGAGATCCTGAACCCTAGCACATTTCCCATATACAATACCTCCAAGTGAGAATATATTCCCAAACCCATGGGCTTGACCCCTTGACCCCTCTTTTCCCCTGTCAATCCTGCTACTTGGCCCAAGCGGTAGGAACGCATTCCCGTCGCTAGGATCTGTAACACACATTGCAAAAGGTTACTTTAATTTAACCACCTATAACATGCAATAAATGCAACATAATAAATTAAAATTCAATAATTTTTTATACATACCTCTCTATTATATCTTCGGTACTGCCTCATGCTCACCACCACATCCACTCGGTGCCTTGTTCGTCCCTACAACTGTCATCATAATAACTTGCTAAAATGCTCTCTCAATGGGTAAATATTACTAATTGGATCTAATGTCTCTAAATTTATCTCTTTCTCACAATTAAAATCAAGGTTAGGAGATGAAACACTAATTCCACATGTGCATTGCAGTAGGAGAACAGACCTTAAGTCAAATCAGAATTTGGCTAAGTATTAAAATGAAGAACAAAGTGTTATACCAGTGTACAATAAAAGGTGTGGTGTTCGTTTCTACGTTAAAATATTTAGTCGCAAACATAAGGGAATAATTTTGGATGTATATATATTCTTATTCCAAAATTTTAAGGTGCAGTAATAAGTGATGTGAAAGTTAGGAGTATCTGTACATCACTGTATATGTTTATTAGTTAGAACGGTCAACTTATGCTCAAAAATCTTTGTGCGGATGAGGTAAAAAAAATTTGGAACCTAAATCTTATTTGAAATGATAGAGATGACATGTACATAGGGATATGTGTATGCTTGTTTTGGTCTTAAGTGATTTTAAATTATGAATTTGGCCAACTTGGTCAACACGTTTTACATTTCCCTAGAATGTTTTTGAAGTTGACATTGGGAGATCAAGTTTTTAGGCGAGGACCTATAAGATCGATGTATTTGGGTTTGGAAGTATGTGTGAATGATCAAAGAACAATTTTGATTCATGAGATCAATAGGTACTGTGCGAAGTGAAGGCTTTCTTTAAGGTTTTTCAGATTTGAAAATATGATTAGCAAAGGCCAAGAAAACAAGGCAGTCAGTGATAAAGTGTATCAGATCATAGTATGTACTCATATGGAACTATAATTAGGCTTGAGTAGATGTTATTGTAGCAGTTGAAAATTATTTTGATCATTGTTGTGATCTTGTAAGGTAGTGAGCCTTCTTGTAAAGGTTTTTAGCCCTAATTGCAATTCAACAATCATCTCTAGGAATTGTGCCTATATGCAAGTGCATTCCTAATCATTGTAAGACAATATTATGTAGAGTATTATCATATGGGTTCCCATACCTACCATGATTTTTCCCCTAACAGGTTTTCCATAATAAAAATCCACATGTTATGGTGTGATTCTTATTTGTCTTATGTTCTTGCATGTTACATTTCAGTTTATGTGATTAGTTGTTTGTGGATAAGATTAGAATCAATTTATTGAAGTTGAAATTTGTAGAGCACTGATTCACCCCCTCTATCAGTGTTCCCTCCTTCCAACATTTTTTTTTGTGTTTCCTATGTGTTTTTATTATTTACATTGATTCTATTCTAGTACCACTGCAAAGCGGGAAAAAATGTAGGCACCTGAATTTGATCAAATATATTAATTAAATTTAGTCAGCCTAGTTATGTTTATTAATTAAATAATTAAATAGTATTTAACTAATTAATGTTATCCCTTAACTAAATTAATCTAATTAATTAATTTATACTTTTTTATGAATAGTGCCCTTTCTATTAAATTATATAAAGTGCATATTCACAAAAAATCTCAGGGATACGAGATCACCCTGCGAAAGTCACTCAGTCGACGGCCAGAAACAATGAAATCAACTATTTATAAAAAACCAACATATTAGGCAGCTAAAGTAGTAGTAGCCAAGGGAGGATGATCTTGATCATCATGATTGCCCCAAGTATCAAGAGGGCCAGGGGTAGGGTCTGGAAAAGACCACCCATCACCATTATTATATTTTTCTATTTCTCCTTCCTCTCTCCTGGGAGGCAAAATTTCCAAAGATAGGCAAGGAAACTTAGATGAAGAAGTAGCGGACTAAACCAAGGAAAAACCATAATGTGATGGGGAGGCCAAGCGACGCCTCCAAGCATCACCTCCACTAGAAGAGTGATGATGATCCTAAGACCGAGGAGTTCAGGAGTGTCGAGCAAAGGAACTACATCTATAGAGACAACTACGAGGCAAAGTACGATCGGTAGAAACAGAATCCAATGGCACTCTGGCAACCGTACAAGGGGCATTTATCCAATGTTTCAAAAGCTCTTGTAATTGGGCCACTTCTAAAGCCACCTTGTCAGCTTGCACTTGAATATGCATGACTACATTGTTACAAATATAAGCTTTAGTATATGTTGGTAAACATATTGTTCTTTTATGCTTTAACTCTAGAATACCCAAATATTTAAGAACAATTGAATACAACAGTTGGGAAATTGTAACTAAACAACTAATTTCCCTTTGAATTTAAAGGTATAGCTCCCTTAAGTAAATGATCTCTACTAAATATCAATCTTTCCTATTCTAATAGGGGTATGTTCTTGACCTGAGAACAGAAGAGGCAAACCAAGCTAAACCTAGACAGGAAATAGCTCGAGCAGGATAATTCAATTCTAACTTTAGCCAATTTCAAGACTTCATCAATCATATGACTCCTTAAAACTGGTGATGCAATAACTGATAATGAAAATGCAAATGCAAGACTTAGAAACTTAATAATGAAATGATAATGAATCAATCTATTTCACATGGACATCTCCCAGATTCATAAAAATGCCAGATTTCCCCCTGATTAACTATATCAAATCATAATACAAAATTTTGGTTCCACCACAAACTGTAAATCTAATTCCAAAGAGACATTCAAATTTAATAGATAAATAAATGCAATGCAATGGAGCAGTTAAAGAAATGGCATTCAGACATACAAATTTGACTCAGCAAAATGCAATATTTTACACCAAAATTTAGCCAACCTTCTCATTGATTTGGAAAATAATACATATAGGGTTCCAGAGTTGGACCGTTACAAAAGGGTAACCAAAATGGTTCCACTTCTCCAATCCGAAATGATAAATGAAATTTTATCTGTTGCAATACAACCAAAATTTAGCAGAAGAGGGAATCTATCTAGGCTTTGTTTCACTTCCCCTTATCTAACTTAGCCCTATAGGCGGTGACAACTGTAATGACTTGGATGAGCTCTTCATGTCTATTAACATGGACATTGGTATATCTGATAAGCCAACTGGAATGTTCTTTGGCTAGGCTCTTAATTGCATCTGTCCGATCCTTCAACTCTTCCATGGATTTATAGACACATCCACTCAACTGCTGGAGCTCTCGCACCTTATCCAAATGAGTGGAAGACTGCTCTGACAGCTTATGCACATAATCAGAAAATGATTTCTGCATATTAGCCAATCCGATCATTTCATTTCCCTTTCCACTCATCTGTGATTCTGTGTACAGACCTTGAAGGACTTTAAAATCTTTTCTCTGCTCCTCCTTGATCTTGACATTTTTTTGTTGCAGCCCTGTTTCAGCTTGGATGATCATCTCGATCTTAAATTCTAAGATTTGAATCCATTCAATCAAGGGCTCATCTCCTTTCTGTAGTATCTTGGCCTTTAGAGCCTCTTTAGTCTTCATCTTTACTGCCACATGAAGCATTACTATGCATTCTTGGCATCCCACTCTCTCAAATGCGAGAGTTTGCAAATTCTTATCAATATTACTCCTCTATGTCTCCAATCTTAAGAGAGCATTACCCAGTTGCTCAGTAACTACTAGCCCTTCAGAATCGAGCCTCTTGATCCATCGCTTGCCAATTTGCCCAAAATACCTGTCCTCTTGCAACTTGTTTATAATAGCTTGGTTCTCTGCAACACTGGGATCAAAAGTGGTCTAGGTACATTGTCTATAATAGCTTGGTTCTCTGCAACACTGGGATCAAAAGTGGTCTAGGAGTGCAGGAGCAATGAACAACTATCGCTAAGAATTTTGCATTCGAGCAATTTGTCAAACGAATGGTAGCTCCTATCTGGAATACTTTTCTGAATTTATAACTTTGAATTCTTTACCGTTTAACAGACGACTTCATGTGCCACACGAATGAAAAGACTAAGACATTAATGAGAAAGTCTGTTTTAGAGTAAAACAGTTTTATTTGAATTAATTACTTTTACTCCAACGATTCATTAAGAAACATCTTTTCATTGTAGTAACCGTAACGGTAACATTCTAGAGGTAGTAGAAAATCACTTTTCTGCTTCCCTTTTGGCGGAGAAATGCCTCGAGAGTGCTCTCTACTCGAAAATCCATCGAGGGAGAAATTTATCTCATTAAGATGCTAAAATGGAATTTCTTGAATTCATCCACTTTCTTTATGCCCTAGGTCACTCATGAAGTTGATTCTTCCTTAAAATCCTTCATAAAAATGATTTGGCAGAAAATGCACTCCGCAGGTAGAAACCCGCCTGTTGGAGTAGCGGAGAAGCCATTTTCCACTTTTTCACCAATAAGCTTACATCTTGAATTCAATCATTCCCTTTTCTTGGAATAGATTTAATCTGAATGCCTAAATCTTTCTTATTCCCAAATCTCTCATTTCCAACTTCCACTGACCTCTGATACTCTAAGTTCTGTCTATTGTAGAAAACGTACTCTGCAGGTGATTTTCCACCGAGGAGAAGCTCCGAACCAATTTTCCACCATGCTGCCAAAGGGAATAGTTTAAGGAAAAAACTTCAAGTGCATATAAAATCAATGTTAGAATCCTTCAAAACATGGCCTTTACCAGATTTGGAAACTTAACCTACCCAATGAAACATGATCTCAAAGACCAATTCCTCCCAGCTTACAGAAAAGAAGACAATTTAGAGGAATCTGATAAAGGTCTCCTATCCTAAGAGGATAGCTAGACTTAGACTCAGGACTTACACGAAGCTTGCAAGATAACTACTATACATAAAACATACACTTTTTCTCAAAGGTATGCAAACCAAAAGTGGGGCAACAGTATACATTGAAATATAAATGTCAAGAAAATTGTGAGTAAATAAAACAATATTTATACCTTTCCAAAGAGTGAATAGAATCTCGATCCTGAAAGCATGACATATCTGAGAAAATTTGAAGGGGATTCTGGGTGAATAATTCAACAAATACATGTTCCAAGAGAAGGGATATGATCTAAAGGGACTAGAAAAGTCATAAATCTAGCTCCAATATTGTTGAACTCTTTGACAAAACTAGAAGACATGCATAAAATTCTATGGATGTCCACAGAAAGGGAACCTAGGGTCAGAAACCCCCAAGTGTTTAATTCTAGATCCCAAAGGCAATCCCTAAAAAATAACACACCAAGCAAAGTGGGAAATCTTAGGCTTAGTGATGACAAACCAAACACTATGGAAATAGAATCCCGAGGTCTTCTAAGAAGATTGCAAATGTCATCTTTTATTAAGAATATCAATCATTGGAAGATGGGGAACCAACCAGTCATAACCCATTTTGGGTTTGTAATTAGAAAGAGGAGTCTAAGGATACTAATTCCAGTACTTCCATCAGGGTTTGACAGATTGGATGCCAAAATTATGCAACAAGTGTGTAGGCAAAGCAGAGACCAGCAAGTCAAAATTTTGTCGATCTGGGCGTGAAAGATGAAGCTGGACTTGGAATTCATCCCACAATTGAAGGTTTATACTGGCTCTAGAGAACATGTCCTTGGGTGTTTTAATGCCATGTTTATGAAAACACAAAGCACTAACACCCTGGATTTTGGAGAGAGGGAGCCCTTGCAGATGAAAAAGGGGTGACCACTAGAGGTTATGTTGTTTGATGGAAAGCCCATCCCGAAATCCATCTCGAGCCCAATGGAGCCAAGGCTTAATAGCCTCCCAATATCCATAGATGCTTTTAGAAACAAAAGTACCTTGGATCTAAACTGGGTCTTTTATAATAAGAAGGGTTTGAAATCCAATCCCCTTCTAGGAAGGTTTGTTGACAGGAAAGCCTGAAGAGATGCAATATCTCACTAAAATTTTCCAAGCTTCATCACCAGTTAAAGCTTGGATGACCCATTTGGAAAAAAAGGCCAGATCCTCTTTTTGTGTGGAAATAATACCAATGCCTCCAAAGTCCTTGGGGAGACAACAATACTCCCAGGAAACTCTATGAAAGTCGTGATGATATGCTCCAGAAGTCCACAAAAAATCACGCAACAACTTTTTGAGCTTCATGTATGAGGATTTGAAAGGATCCCAACATGAGGAGTAGTAGAAATGGGTGGCCTCCAAAACTCTAGAACAAATATGGAATTTACTATGCAGAAAAAGAGACTTGGTAATCCAATATGACAATTTTTTCTCAATTCTGGATAACACAACATTCCAAAGTTTCACTAGTGAATGTTGGAAGGCAAAAGGAATGCCTAAGAATCAAAATATCTCACCATGTTGTAACCACTTCCAGCCAAATTAAAGAATCCTTTACAGAGCTGACAGAAAAGACTTCCTATAGTATTGAGTCTTGTGCCATTTAATGGTAGAGTCTGGAGCTAGACAAAAAGTATCAAGGCACTATAAGGCAGCTTTAACATTGTCCTCCTCTTCAGTGAGAGTGAGAAAAGAATCATCGATGAAATAGCCATTGACAAGTTGAGCAGATGACTTAGGCAAGGAAATTCCCCTAACAAGGCCAACAAAGATTGCATTAGCAAGTAGGTAGCCAAAACCCTTGACAGCAAGAATTTTTAAACAAGGAGCCAGAAGACAACCTTGGTGAATGGACCTGAAAAGGCCAAAGAAATTATATTGATGGTCATTGATAGTGATACAAGAAGAGGCATCATCAAATAACATGTGGATAGATTGAATAAATCTAGAGCCAAAACCAAGATCCTGCAGCATGGCTATAATAAAAGGTCATTTAATACGATCATAGGCTTTAGCAAAATCAATCTTAAAAAATATTTCCTTTTGTTTGGACCACCAATCTCATTCCATTCTTTCTCAGAAAAAATTAATATCGTCGATGATAAACCTGGATTTAATGAATCGAGTCTGTTATGGTCTAATAATCAAACACGTGATATGATGAATCTTGAGAGCTAAAGCTTTGGAAATGATCTTGTAAGAGACATTAAGTAAAGTGTTATGCCTCCAATTACAAATGTCTTCACAAATCCCTACCTTGGGTATGAATTTTATGTTATCTTTGTTGATAATTTACCCCAGAGACTGGGAATAGAAAGCTTCAAGATAAACCTTATGAAGGTCGAGGCCAACAGACTCCCAAAGTGCCTTGTAGAATTCAAAAGGAAAACCATCACACCTAGGGGCTTTATCACCTTCCGTAGAAAATACAACTTCCTTAAGGTCAGAAATAATGAGAAGTTGATCACAAAAGGTTTGTTGAGTCATGGAAAGATGCTTAGGCACTATTGCTAAGAAATCTGATAAAGCTTTGTCTCTAGAAGGAGAGCTTCCCCACATTGTGAAAACCTACTCATAGTGATGGACAAAGGATTGAAGAATGTCTAGAAGCTCAGTGAGCACAGACTGACCTTCTTTGATTCTTTTAATCCCCACAGAGGTGTGATGAGCTCTCAGAGCTAAGAATAATTCTTTGGAAGCTCTATCTCCCACCTTCATCCAGTGAAGCCTAGCTTTGATTTGAGCACCTCTAGCAGAATAATTATCTGCAACTTGTTTCTGGTGCCAAATCTGAGCAATCCAAACTTGCATGAAATATACATTGAATGGGTCTAGAGCCAAGTATTTAATGGTTGTACAAAGATTTTTGGTAGTGGCATCGTAGGAATGCTTACGATACTTAGCAAGTTGTGTTCTATAAATGCAGAGAAAGAATGTTGTATAGATGATGACATCATTCCACCATTTAATCAAGCATGTAGGATGATGTTGCCTAGGATCCAAAATCCACATCCTCTAAATGTGGGCCATAGTGGGTGGATGAATCAGAAGGGACGTGTTGAGATAAAATTATGTCTTTAAAGGCAAAATCTTAGTTGTCTACCATTCAATGTATAAGTTAATGGGAAAGTGTTCTGACAATGCCATCAACAAGAGGAATGGCAGGTAATTCTTTCTCCTCAGAAAATGAGAAAAAATATTGCGATGAGATCATATCATGATCCAAACTTTTAAAATTCTATTAGAACCAACTCCAAAATTAGACCAGGTGTGCCATACCCCACTAGGTCAGTGACAATTCATATTGAGATTAAAAAGGCCCAATTTATTGTGTATATAGTACCATGTTTTTCTCTCTCTCTAGTTGTCCATCAAAAAGTAAAATCCCATCTTTTTCTGGCGTTACCTCAACCATATTGATGTGCCCACACATGACCCAAGTTACAGGTGGAAGAGAATCTACAAGCCATCTCTACAACTAAGACCTTTCAACATCATCATTACGAGCCTACACATTAACTATCCCAAAGGATGATTATCGATTGACAACCAACCCCATACAATTCTTTGCATGGGGTAAGGACCATGATCAACAAGAAAAGAATGCCATCAAAGGGAAATGAGAGTAAAAAATCCACCTCTACTAGATCCATTTTGTGATGAAAAAAAGGCTATCTGGCCAAATAAATTGACATGTTGTAGAAAGCATAAAACCAACAATTTTATCCTCTTTAAGGCAAAAAATATCCAAGGTAGAAAAACCCTGACGAACTTCTCTAACAAAAAAAATTTGTGGACGTCTGTAAGATGTTGAACAATACATGAGATGTAATTCATGATAAAATTTCTTGCATATCATCCTCATCCCCAAGAGAGGAGAAGCTATTATGCAAAAAATTTGAACTGGTTCTGAAGCTAGGAAGAGAATCCCCACCTAAGACAACTCTTTGCTTTTCTGAGACAGTATCCACATTCTCAGCCTACTGAATAGGGCTGCAAGAACAATGCAAGGATGGAGAAGAAATAGAAGATGTTATCTATGGAGTGCGTACCCATAGGGGTTGAGTAGAATCCACACTAGAACCTTTCCCCTACTAGTTAGGGTTTGAAATAAGATCGAACAACGTAGAGACCACCTGCTTAGGAGTATTTGTCATTGAATGAGAAGCTGAAGCAATTAGATATTTCTAGGCCAAAGTCGAAGAGGTTTTTCCTTTGTGAATGACAGTTGTCCATTCATCCTTCTTATCTCCCTCTACTAGACAAGAGCTAGCCTCCTTATGAGGGGATTTCATCCTTAGCTAAGCCAAAGGGAAATCCTTAATATTATGCTTTGTAGACTAGCACTTATAATAGGTGTTGGGTAAATTTAGATAAATCACCTTTTGGGTGAAGGTGTGTCCACCAACTTGAATTTTAACAATTTGTTTGAGGTCACGCAAAAGGTTGACCTCAACATAAACCATCTTTTGAGGATGGGCATTGAAAAAATGGTTAGTTTCAAGACAAATCACTTTGTCAACCAACTGAGCAATGGTTTGAATGAAAGGCCAAAAATGAAAGGGTAGACCAAGGAACTCAACCCACACTGGAACCCACAATTTTTTGTCATCATAAACAGTAAAGTCTCGGGACCAATGCTGAAAAACCAAAAGAGAAGATCGGATAGACCGGGGCCCATGAGAGAGGATAGCCTCCACATGGGTAGGGTTTGAAAAGAGAAATAGAAAGAAACCCTTGGTAAGGATTTGAACACCATCAACCCATACTCCATGAGGAGACAAGGATTTTTCCACCTATTCTTGCAGCATTCTTTCAGGATCAATTCTACCCACACAATAACCCATTAAAGTATTTTTTCAAGCCATTCATAGGCGTTATTAAAATCCTAAATAGGTAGCATAACATCAGGTGAGGGCATACCTCGTGAAACACTTTCAGAATGAACTTGTGAGGATTCTTCTTTAGGGGTGTCAAGAGCTTCTGTCACAACAACTCCTGCACCAGCAATAATTGTTGGGCTAAAGTTGGCCACAGCCATAATAAACCTGACTAACCCCATAGTAAATATGGTATGACGCATAGATACACAAATAGTTTTCAGAAAAACACAATACTACCCAAAACCCTAGCAGAGCTCAAAGCATGCATTCTCCAAGGAATCTTAAGCTATATCTTTATTAATTAATTAATGATAAGCTATAACCCATTCAATTAATTAATTTCCTTAATTCCTCTATTAATTAAAGAAAATCTATTTAATTTGTTTTATTTAGTTCACTTGGTCATTTTCCTCTTTGCTCCAAAAATGAATTAATTTAAATAATTAATTATTTTTTAGTTACATGTCTCCTAACTTAAACCCTCTTTTAACCATACGCTCCAACCTAACCTACTAACTAACCCTTAGTCCCAACCAACCTTATCCCCTTAACCTCCACCTAACCCCCAACCCACTAACTAACCCAAGCTTCAAACAAACTTTATCCCTTTAACCTTCCATCTAACCAATCTTGTCTTAACCTCCCACTTATGTGTGCACATTCCTATTTTAATTACATAGAAAAATAGCCTCCAATTTTGGTGGCATCCCTCCAAATTAGACACCTATCCTCCCTTCCACTTGTCATCCATTGGAATGCCATTTGTCATTTATTATGACAAGTGTTGTATTTTAGATTCCCCTCACCCTGCACCCATTTCTTATTTAAACTCTCTCATTTACTTCAAAATTCATCTATTATAATTGCAAGGAGCATCATAATGTTAATTTTCTTTTAGAATTCACAATCCAATTTAGTCATTTTAGCATCCATTTCACTCAATTTAGCATAATTTCATCATCTTTTAGAGCATAAAACCCATTGTTTCATCGTCATTTGCATCTATTATAATCATAATTTTCATAATCATGAAGCTTTATTGGGCACTCTTGAAGACCAATTAGTGAGCACACATATCAAACTACCAAAATTAAGGACATGTCCTCAACAAAGGAAGCTTGGAGTTTCTTACTTGCTTAATTATTTTTCTTTTAATGTCTAGTCTTGGTTGTTTGCATTTAATTGTGTAGTTGGATTCTTAGCTTAGTCTTTTCATCATTTGTTTACTCACATTTTATTGCTCACAACTTTTACTCATTATACAATGTATACAACACATAGGAGAATGTTAAAAAAAGGTTTGTTGTACACCTTACATATAATTCTTACACTGTAAAATTGTATATTTAATAATGGTGCATCTAGGAAATCTAGGAATATGACATCACATGGGTTAGAAATTCTTGGAGATACTTTTTTATGTTGTGTGTAACACTAAAATAAATAGAATTATGCTTCTTCTTTTTATGATGGGTCACAAAGTGTGATCTGAAACATTGATGGAAAGCTAATCCAACATAATCTACCCTAATGTTTTTCTTAACAATCTCTATGGATTGTGGAAATTTGATATCATTACTATAAATAAATAGTAAATGTGGATTGTATATTAAAAAATATTTTAAATTTAAAAAATCTTAGTACTACACTGGGTAGTGGTTCTTGAAATGGCAGAGTGAGAAAGAACACAGTGGTTAGGGTTTCATAGGCATGTTGGTTTGTGATACAATGGGTTTTCCTACCATGGATGGACTTTCAACAAACAAGCACAAACATGCTTTAACATCAACAATGAAGCTCATTTTAACGCTCAACAACCTCAAGAGAAAGCATGGAAGGCTCTGGGAAAATGAAGATGGGAAGCACAGGATTGTGATTTGGTACGTGATGACCAATATTTCAAAAATAGATGGGGATTTTCCGATATTAGACTACACAAACTAGTTAGTTTAAATAACCTGAAAAAAAATTGAAGGCCGAAGGAGAAGATTGAAGAGCATAAGCATTTTGAGGTAAGTCCTACTGAAGGACACATGACTATTATCTCAATTTTGATTGATAAAAAATATTGGTGTGATTTGGTCTCAAATCTTAAAGAGAATTTTTTTTTTCTTAAATGGAGCGACCCTTGGCCGTCCTTCAGAAAAATACATAAATGGTGTGATAGATATTAGGGGCAATCATGTGAGATAAAAACCCTGCCCAATGGTTTTTATCTATTTATATGCACAAGACCAAAAGATTAAAAATGGATTATGGGTAGCGAGCCACAAATAATGGACATGAAGGGTTTCTACATTAAAGATTGGACCCCAAATTTTAATCCAAAAACAACAGAGATTGATGAGGTTCTGCTATGGATCAGACTTTACAACTTGCCACATGAGTATTGGGATGAAGAAACCCTTAAAATAATTGGGAACAGGTTGGGTTGATTCATCAAAGCTAATGAAGCTCTAGATACAAAGGAGTTCAGTATGTATGCTTGAATGTGTATTTTTTGGCAAGAAAGTTGCCCTCTTCTGATAATGGTCGAGTTAATGACAAGCGAAGGAATCTAAAGAAATAGATTGAGGTGGAAGATTTTATGGTCTCATGTACAAATTGCAAAGGATGTGGTAATCTGCTGCGGGAATGTCTTAAGAACTTTAAAGGCAGAGGTTTAATGAAGAATGCCCTAATAGACTTTATTGCAGAAAAAGAAGGAGACACATGGCTAGAGAATCATGACTTTCTAAGAGCTACAGATTACCAGATTCAATGCAACATGGATACTGGAGGCCTCAATACTTCATGTGGAAGTGGATGTTTTGTGGAAAATTTTTTCTGTAAGGACTCTAATAAAGCAGGAAATTTGGGGATGATAGGGATTTTTATGAACATTTTTTGGGGGAGGGTACTGGGGAAGATGCATCTGCTCCAGTGCATTCCTCTTCAATTTCAACAAAAAGTTTGGAAGAACTTTTTTTTGAGGGTGTAGAGATAGGGATTTTGAGCTCCAAGTTTCAACCTAGGGATCATGGGATCGTTTCTCTGGATAATGTTACAACAGTCCCAGTAGAGTCTATAACTCATGATGAAAGACAAGATCAAAGGTTAGAAAAACTTGACGCGCTAGTGGAGGATGGGTCAAATTTAGGAAATATCAGTTGTATAAATGAGCTTGAAGTACACCCATCGAAAAGTAACAAGGAAGGTCAAACTTATCACATTATCTTAGGAAATGTTAATGGAGATGACAATGATCTTGTAGTTTTTAAGGACATTCCCATCTCACCAATCAGAAATCTAGAGCAACCTTTTGAAGAAGAAAAGGAGAGAGAGGAATCTTGTGAAGATTAAATAGATTTCACCACAGATGAGGAATGAGAAGGTAGTGAAGATCTAGGACTAAGCACTACAGTGGGAATAATAAAAAAAGATCCATTTCAAAAACCTAAAAAAAAAAAAAAAAACTCAAAGCAGAGTGGGGGAAAAGAACAAGCAGGATCGTAAATTAATTACTGCCCAGTTAATGATAACAGGCTATGCTGTAGGTCAAACAAAACTAAGATCGTGAAAATGATATCCCATTTCCTGGGGGAAATGAAGGTCCTATCCTATAATGTTAGGGGCTACAATGCCCCTGACAAGATTCATTTGATCAAGAGATGTCTTGATTCAAACAAGACCATAAATTTATATTCTACAAGAGATGAAGTTAAGTGGTGTGGAAATAGCTTTGTTTAGTAGACACTTTAGTAGGTGGAAATTCTCGATAGTATATGCAAGGGGAGCTTCAAGGGGTGTGGGTATTATTTGGAAATTTGAAGTGATTGAGATCCAAATCGTCCATTTACTAGTGGATTTGTGGCAATTTGCAAATGTAAAACCAAAATAGATGAATAATGAATTTGATATTATCAATGTGTACGGTCCCAGTAGCTCTGAAGGCCTCAAAGAGTTTTGGAAGGCTATCTCTGAGGTTCTTCAAAGGGAAAAGGATAAAGTCTTTATTTTAGGTGGCAACTTTAATGCAATCCGTATACCTTCGGATAAACAAGGAGGTGTTGGTTGGGAAAGCCAAATGTAGAGAGACTTCAACAATTTTGTTCTCGACAATGGTATGCTGGAGATTTTTTCAAAAATGGAGAGTTCACTTGGACAAATAGGTGTAAAGGTTTCCTAAACATCTCTAAAAATTTAGATAGATTGTTATTGGCTAGGAGGTGGTCCAGCAAACAAGGAACTTGAATGCATAAATTCTCCCCATTACAGGTTCTAATAATTTTTAATTAAGTTTGAGGATTCTGGAAAGTGAAACTTCAGAGCGTTGTGCTTTCAAATTTGAGAAAATGTGGCTATGGGAAGATGGTTTGAAGGATCTTATTTTTAATTGGTGGACCAATGCTCCAATAAGGAAAGGAAACAAAGCTTTTGTTTGTTTAAAAAATTGTAGCATGTAAAGGAGAAGTTGAAAAGATAGAATAGAGAGGTTTTTAAAAACATTTTTACTGAGAATCTCAGATTAGAGCAAGAATTGGATACTCTGAATCCAAAGATTATTGACAGGGGGATGGGATATGTGGACTTTAAAGAAGAGAAATCTCTAAAGATGGAATACTCAGAGGTTTTGCAGAGAGAAGAAACTTTCTGGAGACAAAAATTGAGGGAGACATGGCTGAAAGAAGGTGACCAAAATACCAAATTCTTCAAAAACTCATTGAAAACAAGACACGCAGTGAATAGATTTTTTTTCTATTAAATATCAACAGGGTAATGTTTTAACGAATAAAGATGCAATAAGAAGAGAAGTGGTAAGACATTTCTCTAGCATTTTCCAAATGAGTTATATTTCCAACCACAATATATATGAAATCCTCTCTAATATTCCTGGGTGTATTAGTGAAGCTCAAAATAATACACGAATGAGGCCAGTGTCTTTAGAGGAACTATAGAAGGCTCTTTTTTATTTAGGTGGAAAGAAATCTCCTAGCCTAGACAGTTTCCCTACAATATTTTTTCAAAAATTTTGGGACATTTTTGCTTTGGACTTATGGGAGATGGTGTAAGAATCTAGGTTCGAGGGTTTTATTCCCAAGGATTTTAGCAACACATTTATTGTTCTTATACCTAATAAGAAATAGCTTATATCTTTCAATTATTATAGGATTATTTCCTTATGCAAAACCATTTACAAGGTCATCTCCAAAGTCACAGCCAATAGATTAAAAGTTTTTTTGGATATTATAATTTCACCTGAATAAAGTGGCTTCTCACAAAATAGGTCAATCTATGAAGGGGTATAGTGACACATGAAACCATATATTCGGTGTGGAAATATAGAACTGAAAGAATGTTGGTTAAGTTGGAAATTTAGAGGTCCTATGATGAGGTCCATAGAGATTTTATGTTGACAGTGTTGAGAAGGTTTGGATTCAGTGAAGCTTGGGTGAACTGGATTAGCTAGTGCATCAAAACTCCAAGATTTTCGATGATTGTGAATGGTAGCCTGCAAGGTTTTATAATAGAGATAAGGGGATCATTCAAGGAGATCCAAACTCCTTGTTAAATTATTTATTATTATGGTCGAGGCCTTGGGGAGACTTATATCCAAGAAAAGGCGCTAAGGAAGTTGAAAGGTATTAAAGTGGCGGTGGGTATTGATGATGTATCTCATTTGCAGTTTGCAGATGATACTCTACTTTTTGGAGTTTCTTCCTTTAGGGAGGCAATAATTATGAGGGAAACCCTAGATAAATACAATAGAGCATCGAGACAAAGGATAAATTGGGGGAAATATGAAATCCTCTTCTTTAATGTACTCCAGTTCAAAAATAAAGGGAAATTTAAGTTATTTTATGAATGAAACGTGACTCCCTCCCAGGGAAGTATCTATGTATTCCTCTTTTTAGCGGATTAAGTTGGTCAAAACTATGGAAAGATCTTGTAGAAAGATGTTGTAATATGATGGATGGCTAGAAGAGTAGGTGGCTATCATCAACTTGTATAATTTTGATGCTAAAAATAGTCATCTCTACAATCCCAATTTACTCCATAATGTGCCTCAGAATCCTGAAGAAAATTTTAACAGTGATTGAGCAGAGAATGAGGAAATTCTTCTAGAATGGTGATAATGATCAGGACAAGACCCCCCTACTTGCATGGTATAAAATTTTCATTAACAAATAGAATGGAGGAGCAAGACTTAGATATCAGAGCTTAATGAATGAGGCCCTAGGAGCAAAATTAGTATGGAGCATGTATTCTCAGCCAAATTAATTATGGGTCAAGATTCTTAAATCTAAGTACTTGGACTCTATGATAAATACAAGAATCTTTATAATGAATAATCCTCTGCCAGGCTCACCTATCTGGAGCTTTATTGTTTCTTGTAGAATGGTTATAACAGATCATCTAACATGGCAGGTTGGGAATGGACAAAAAGCTAAATTTTATGAGGATTCATGGGATGAACATCCACCCTTGTTGGATATAGGGGAGCTTAGTGATCTAAAAGAATGGTGCATAGCCAATTGGGGATTGAAGGTAAGTGACTATCTAGAATTTTGAAGGGGTATTTTAGGGGATGAATGGGTTTGAAAGGGCCTGTAGGATGTGAATCTCCTAGATCAACAAATTGAGCTACTAAGAGAGATTTTAATTTCCTAGAAAGTCTTAATAAATGACAAGGTAGATAAGGTGGTATGGTGTGGGGATAGAAATGGAAAATACTCATATAAGTTGGGATATCAATTCTTGGACAGGGACATGGCAGATGAAAACTGGCCAGTTAATTTATTCTGGGGGAAAGAATGTCTTCCTAAGGTTGGATCTTTTCCATGGTTAGCCACAAGAGGAAGAATACTAACAGTGGAAAGAAGTAAATGGTTAGGTCTTTGTGGTCTAATAAAATTTAGTTTATGTGGGGAAGAGGAGGATTCAATGAACCATTTATTACTAAACTGCAAGTTTACCTTGGCTTGCCAGACTATGGTGCTAAATAAACTAGAATGACAGGGTCATCTCACAAACACTTTGAAGAATCATTTTAATTAGTGGTCAAAATTAAAGATGAAATCTACATTATCATGTATCTGGAATATCTATCCATCCATTATAATTTAGGAAGTTTGGAAAGAAAGAAACAGACATATTTTTAAGGGAAATGAAGAGAGTTTAGAAAGACTAAAAAGACAATTAATAAGGCAATTGAGGAAACAACCAAGGTAACTGCTTCATATTTATTTAATCCCAAAATTCCCTTCTCAAAATGAGACAAACAAATTCAACATGTTTGGCCTGGCATCAAATTTTGGCTCGTTAATGGGCAGGGCTGGGTGAAGTCAACACTTCCTTTCTCTAAGCCTATAAAATAGAAAAAACTAGGTAAATATTGGTGGAAGGTGAATTTTTATGGGGCGTCTAAAGGAAATCGGGCCCTTTTGGTGTGGGCTTTATTATTTGGGACTGGATTTGAAACACCATAGCTATAGGTGGAAAGAGGTTAGAGGATGGGACTAACAATGTAGCAGAAAATGAGGCATCCTTGGTAGCAGTTAAAGTAGCTAAATGCTTAGGGGGTACTAAGATTCACTTAGAGGGTGACTCTCTTATCATCATTTAGGCACTCATCAAAGGCACAACAAAATCTTGGCATTTACAGAAGTACGTGGACCTTATAGGAGCAGAATTGGGCTCAATAAACAATTATAAAATTTCACATATAAAGAGAAAGGGTAACAAGGAAGCTAAATTATTGTCTAATTGGGCCCTATCTTTTGACATGAAAGGAGAATTAAGATTTGAAAATTGTAATGACATTAGGCTTTAAATCCCTAAGCTTCCAATCATTATTCTCATTTAACTGGCAAAGGTGGCAAAGGTGGCAAGTAGGGTGACGACAATGTACAATTGAGAAGAGATATTGAGCTTGAGTTAGCCAAAGTGATAGCAAGATCGGGAGGAGGAAGATGCATTAAATGCGGGGAGGAATTGAGAAATATCTCAAATATTTAGTTAAAAGGCCCATAATAATCTCCAAAAAGCAAGAGTCGGAGGATGTGGTTTGGAGTGGGTTCTAGACTTTCTGCTGCAAGGCAATGGAGACAACCTTTACCTTCAAAACAAACAAACAACAAAACTCATTCTCGGTCTGATGAAGCAACAAAGGTTAAATGGAATTTTTTGTTCAAAGACCATCGACTCACCATGTCTGTCACTCTAATTTTAGGGGACATCTTTAATCAGCTCATAAACAGACATCGAACAAATACATATGTCTATTTCATAATTATGGCATGGGGACTATATTTGGGGCTGGCTTAACCATCACACACTAAGCGTTGACTGCTTAGGTGGTTGGTGTGGGCCCTCCTAACCTCTCCCTGTCGCCGTTTACATTGCCGTTACTCCCATTCACGTTACTGCCGCACAAGTTTAAACTTTTGATCTGTTTTCCCGCCCATCAACGAAAGTTAAAAATTTTGAACTGTCTTTCCCTCCCGTCAACGCAACAAAATGATTTCGACCCGAACAGTTTTATTTGCACAGCCAAACTGGGAGCTTTGGAGGGGGATATTGCGATTATAGTTGGAAATCTTCTGTAGACATGTCTGCAAAATGTGGATGCATAGGCAACGGACGTAATTTGTTTGATAGGATGCCTCCAAGAAATTTGGACTCATCGAATGCTACGATTGCAAAGAGATCCGCGAAATGCGTTTGT
>MU226319.1:19971-45236 GCA_018584345.1 Thuja plicata
TGCAAGGATCAACAAGTTTAAGGACTGAACTCATCTAGAGAGGGTAATTTTCAGACTTGTCCTCAGAAAGTCTAAGTTTGTCATTATGGAGAAAGATGGAGCAGGCATAGAGCCTTCTTATAAGGATATTATTCAATGTCTTACATGTGGTGCCATGATTGCTGCTAGCATACTTATATTTAATACTTTATATAAATCTGCTTATAGATGTCCTTCTTGAGGTGCCTATTGCACCTTATGTATATATGTACATATATACATGTATGTATTTTTTTAACCCTATTTTATCTTTCTGTCGCGTCCACTGTCTTCCCATTTTGATTTGAGGGTTTGCGAATGTGAGAACCTTTCTTCTGTGTTGAAGATCCTATGAGGGTTTGCGAATGTGATTTCTTTGAAGATGTGTTTAACAGTAATACTAGAATTGGACATAGCCTTAATAGGCAAAGTTAAAAAACACTTTAAAGTATGGGTGATAATAGTAATACTAGAAATGGACATAGCCTAGCAGTTCTTTAAAGTGTTTTTTAACTTCGCCAATTCTAGGCTATGTCTAGTTCTAGTATTACTATTAAACACATCTTTAAGATTTCAACTTGGGTAAAAAGAAAGTGACGAGACCACATTTTTGGCCTCATAACATGGTACAAAAATGTGACGAGACCACATTCCTGGCCAAAAAGCAAGTGCTCTCATAAAAATCTACCTTTTCAAACATATCATGTGCAATATCTCTTGTTGCAATAGTATACCTAATTATATGATGGTATGCAATAATTTGTGGGGAATGATCTCATGACATCTCTAGATACTACCGCCACCAACCATTTTCCATAATATAACAATGGTTTTCAATTACTCCACCTTGGAGGCCATAATCACAACACAGTATAAGAATGTCTTTATCCATGTCTGACTACTTGTAGATAAAAGAGAAGTTTATGTGGGAAACCATTGTGAATACCAAGTAGATCAGATTTATGTTATCAACAGGTATCCTAATGAACCATATTTTGTGTTCTTTTCTATCATTTCCATCACTTTTTGAGAAAACCACTTTCACTAGGGGGACATGGGTCATATCCTTGATAATCCACCTATAATAATTCCGATGTTCAGTGTTCAGGATTATTGTTTATTCTTGATTTGTAAGTCTATTCATCCTGCATGGATGTAGATCTAAATTCCTACCATAATGATAATCTATTCAAAAAGCATATGCAGATTTTTGAAAAGCATATCTGCTGTGAAAAGAGCATATATGAAAGATTTATCCAGAATACTATTAACCTTTCATAAATATATATACATTTTTACGTGAGGATGCGAAGCAGGAAAAGATAAATGATTGATTAGCCCGTCCTTTTCAGTGTAGATAGGTCGTTTCAGAGGCTTATGACCAAGCTTGAATGAGTTACCTATGTGGATTTCTAAACACCGTGAGCCTATTATTGATGAGAATTATTCTATTGACATGGTTCTACGATCCCATTCGAAGGATGCTACAAAATTAAAAGTTTAATTTGTGCCATGATTTTAGGGGCTTTTTCTTATATTTAAAGGGTAATATAGAAGTATTTTTACGATAATTACATCACATATTGATTTTCATGTCCAACCTTTTAGACTTTTAAATAGTATTTAGTTTTGTCTATTCTTTCTCTATGTTAATCTAAAACCATAATGATAACATGCTTCATCCCTCCATCATCTCTTTATCTAATAAATCCTCATGTTTTAACTGATTGTCACATACTGGCACATACTCATTGAAAGAAGCCCTCAATATTTTAGGCTTTCACTGCTACCATTGTAGAGAAATCAGAAAAAATAATCACGTGGATCATATCAAAGAAAAAAAAATTTAAAAAGCCACTGAGATCAGAGTTACTTGATAAATATTTAAGCCACTGACAAACTTACCAAAAAAAAACTTACCTTTCCAATGGAGGCGTAGAGAACGGTGAAGTGAAATTGAGGTGCAGAGAATAGTGAAGTGAAATGGAGGCGCAGAGATCACATTCGCAAACCCTACATTCACAAAGAAGAGATCACATTTGCAAACCCTCCAACATATGACAGTCGCAAACCATGGAAGAATTCACAAACCCCAAAACAAAATGGGAAGACATGGACCTGATGGAAAAATGGGGTTAAAAATAACAAAATGGGAAGATGCTAGACCCGATGGAAAGATAAAATGGAGTTAAATCAGCCAAAAACCTGAATTTTATTTTGAATTCCACCTATTTGGTGGGAAGATGGTGCCGACCATTTTAGGGGAAAAATCAGGTTTCATCCGCCAAAATCGGATATGCATCTTTGGCAACCAAACGGTGGATTTGGGGCAAAACCAAAAATCCCACACCCAATTCTGGTCCAATTCCTCGTCCAGTTGTAACACACAATATGAAAGCTATGCTCCATATAATTCCTATATATCCAACCTATGGGTATATATTAGTGTGACCGAAATATATCTATATATAATCTCAATTATAAAATCTTAAGCTCATAGATTTTTTTTTTCTAATATTAGTTTAGGAGATTCACTTTTAAATCATTCATATTGGAGTATTTTACATAATAAAATATAATCTAATATCTTATTTAACTATTAGAAAGAAAGAAGATTAAGTTGGGAGACAAAATTAAATATATAGATGTTGATAAAGATGATACTGAAAAGGACATTGACTTTCAGGAAGGTCAGAAGCAGGAAGATCTGAGAGACAAAAGATATGATATCAGCTCTGGGGAACACATATTTGCTAGGCTAAGGTTTAAGAAAGAAACTAGAGGGAAAGACCTTGAGGAGGAAGTGGTCCCTGAAATGAACCAGGATTATGAACCTAAGGATAGTGAAGATACATAAGGCTCTAATGAAGAGGATAATGATATAATGAAAAAGATGATCAAGAGTTGGACGATATGGAGGGAGATAAAACCCTAGAGATTACTGTTAATTTAGAGGATGTTGAGGAGATGGTGAACCAACCCTCTTCTTCCCCTATTTCTCATATGGAAGAACACATTAAAGATAAATCTCCTACCCCCATTTGGAAAGTGAAAAGGTCAATACTACGGTGACCCAGTTGTTGGATATGGAGAAAAGGCTAGAGGTACTTGAAAGGCTGGAGGTACTTGAAAATTCCACCCATGAAGTTGTTTTTAAAGAGGAATTTAGTTCTAATATGTCTTCTTTGTGTAGGTTAATCAACATAATTATGAGGAATTTTATCTTTGGGGTGACCACAGGAAAGAGAAGGTTAAATAAAAAAGACAAAGGGTTGAGAAAGGACGGGAATGAGGAAGAGGAACCTAAGGAAGCTGAAGCTGAAAATTGGATGAAGGATATCAGCTGCCTCTCAAAGGATTGGGAGGCTATTTCTAGCCTTAAATGATCTGCATTATATCTCTATTATGTTATTGCTTGTTTTCTATCAAGACTGATGTTTTTATGTATAAACTTTTTGATCATGTTATTTTTTGTAGTGATAATTTTAACTAGGACATTTCGTTGTTGTTCCTTGGTAGTAGAGGTTTGTTTTTTAATTGGAAAATGATGCTAGCTAGGGATAAGGACTTGATTAGTATGTTAATTAGTGTAGTGATAGATGGTACAACTTCTCAAATGTTTTTTGATTAATTTTCTCTTTGATGGCTCAGTGGCTTCCAGATGTAATGGCCTAAAGTCTGCATCTTTTTTGTTGTTTTAATGTTATAATGTGGTAATGTTGTTTATGGGTTTAGGGCCCTTTCCATGCCATCTTAATAAAAAAATATTAGAAAGAAAGGATAATTTAATTAATATGATATTGTGGTATTAAAAATTATATAGAGGAGATGGGTGTTTATAAATGACATCAAAAATTATCTATAGATTATTTTGCACAAATCAATTGAATGAAATTTCATTCATTATGATGTTTTTTCTACATCACATAGTCTTTTTATTGTATTGGAATAATCTATTTATTATTATGAGTATTTACTATTACTATGGGAATGGCTTGGAGATTGAGATCTATAACTCCTTTTAATCACTTCACAAAGATACAACCATAATATTTGTAAATATTTATCTACCATATCTCATAGTTGTAAATTTGGGATTATTAAAGTAATGAGTTGTATGTTTAATAAATTTTTGTGGCATTTCTAAAAGAGTGATGGCAGAGCAGGGATAGGCGAAGCAACTGGCAGGATTGGAACCAAAACATCTAGGGCCATAATCGTCAATTGTAGAACCGGTCAGGACTTCCCAACCATTATTCAGGTGAAGGAAATGTTGTATGCAAGGACGTGACAAACATCTTTCGACATCAACTTGTTGTTCAGAGGGTTTTAGATCCGGGTGGATATCGCCCTATTGGGGGTTTTCAGGTGCACGAGTTTGGAAAAAAAATTTCATCTTACTCTGGTCACAAGGATCCCATGCACATCTTTTGGGGCAAGGCAGTAGTTCAACATGCGAAACCCATATTTGTGAATCCACAATTTCATGTGAAAAAGATTGTCCCTAAGGCCATTAAGGACATTTCAGGCCACCAAATGCAAGATCTGGACCCCATACAGATAGGTCCCCCTCAGTGGTTGGAAAAATCCAATGTGTCCTTCCTGAGAAGAAAGGGATGACTAGGATTGCCCCAAAAAACCCTAAAGAGGTGTTTCAAGGCATCCTTTCTTTCAAAGTTGGGGAATCTTCATGAAAAGTCTAGTAGGAACCAGTGTGTCATCCCATTGACATGTGGGAAAAGGATATCCACGACCAAAATATTAAAAAAAATTCTGGGTAGGAAGATGGAAAACCTAATACGGAGCATAGGAGGCAGGGTTTTCGGAAGCCAAATCTTCTTAAGGGAAAACAACCTATTTTTGACATTTGTGAAGGCACCCCCTGGGCTCTCCAAAGGTTGTCTCCATGCATATTAGCCTGAAGCATCCTACTCCAAGTGAAACCTTTTTGGTGCCCCATCTTGGCCCTTCTAGAGCCCCCTTCAATCCAAATTTTGGCAAGACGTCAATGACATGGTAGAAAAAATAGATCCAACCACAAATTGCTTGGCCTAACATAGGGAAATCATCCACGTTTGTTGTTCTACCTGAACATATGCTCCAACACCAGATTGATGTCCTTCACTAGACAACCCTGATTGGTAAGTGTTCTAACTCTCTACTTACATTTCCTGTAATTAAGGGTTGGGCCTCTAAAATATGGGTAGGCCTGCAATATCTATTCATGTTGGATCTGGAATCAAATTTTTTCATTGCTTTATTCAATTCCAAAGTAGCAAGAGATTCAGTCCATAAGGAGAAAGGATGGTTTTGTCAAGGCTCAGGCCTAATTACATTTCTATGGATTCCAAACTTTGGTCCTCACCCAAAGACCTGCCATTTTTTCCCCCATTGGATTTCTTTTCCCTCTCTCCCTCTGTAATATAGGGACCCAGATATTATTGAGGTGTTGGCTAACAAACTGGGGATTTTTATTAGGCACGACCTCCAACCTTTTGAAATCACTCATATGGAGGTTAAGGTGTGTATCCTCATTGACCAATCATAGGAATTTCTCCTTGGAAGTCTAAATTAAATCTAAATGGGGCTCCTAGGCACAAAGGTTAGTGACCTAGGAGGATAAGATTATCCATGATTGCCAAGACAAAATGGGACATCTGAACACCCATTTCCAGGCCAAGGAGATAGTTGAGGTTGTTTGTGAGAATCACACCTCAAATCCTACCTTATGCTCTCTGTCAGGAAAAAATAGGGACAACTCTCAGGTTTGTGCTCAGGGTAAACAAGAGCAACCTGTTACTAGCAAGCATTTAGCCTTGTACTATGGAGAGATAATTTCTAGCTTCTTCATTAAGCTCCATCTCTTTGTTCAGATATATTTTGTTTCTCATCGTGTTATCCTGAGACCCCAGATCATGGGTCCCACTCCAAGAAGAATACATGTTTCTCCTTCCCGTTATACCCCTAAACAAGGTCAACAATCTCGGGGCTCATATGAGAATAGTGAAGATTTTCAGGACCAGACTGAGATATCAAAACTCTCATCAGTTCCTAGGGACCTAGCTGTAGAGGCAGTAGTGGATAGACTTATTCTGGTAGATTTGGGGGATCTGCCTCAAATTCCCTCATTAGGCCCCCAAATGGAAGGAAGACCTACCATAGTTTTGATTACTCCTATTTCTAGCCCTCAAATCAGGAAACTAAACCTTCCTCATCTAGATCCTGCATAGGTATTTTTTCCCTAAGAGGATTCACATGCACACCCCCTATTCTCAATGGGGTCAGAGGATTTTCGGTGGATTTCGGATACCCAGGATCCAAATTTGTCTAATTTGGACAAGGATCTTATGATGGAAGAGCTAATATTGAAGGTTGTAGAAAATAAAATTGATAACCTCAATGGGGGTCCAGACCATTACCAATCAGACTTGGAATTGGAAGATCAAATCCAACCTATACCATAGGGAGACAATGCTTCAGAAGAGGTTCTGACTGAGAATGCAATCACATGCTCTATTTTCCAAACAGAGTTAGATATTACAAAAGATGCGAAAATTACCTCTAAGAAGAGGTTAAGGGGAAGGCCTTCAAAAGTCTCCAAGCTCAAGGAGGAGATAGCCACTGGAACACAACTAACCTTAAATTTTTAGAGGACCCCCAAAAAATGTAAGGGAGAGGCTTCAACAATAATTTTGAAACAAATAACAAGTAGGAGGGCGAAAATCTCTCTGAAGGGATTATGAGGATGCTAACATGGAATGTTAGAGGATTAAATGCCTCTAATAAAGCTCATCTCATTAAAAACCAAATACTTGTGGGAGGAGCAGACCTGATGTTTCTACAAGAGACCAAATTATCAAAAGAAGTAGGAAACAAAATTTTCTCAACATGGCATAATTGGGGCTACCGTATTTCAACCTCGATAGGGGCTTCTTGTGGGCTAGCTATTCTTTGGAATAGACACAAATGCCAAATTTCCCTAATCTCAAAGAATGCAAATTGGATGGTAGTTGAAGTTTTAATCTTCTCTCTCTCCTTTATTCTATTTAATGTCTATGGCCCAACTTCACTATTAGCCAAAGAGAGACTCTAGGCTTCTCTATCCCAGCTTATGGTAGATCTGTAAGGTAATAAAATTATCCTGGGAGGGGATTTTAATGCTACTCTTGGAATGCAAGATAATATGGGTGGTGGAACTCCATCTCCTAAAATCACAGATGCTTTTAGAAACTTTATTGATGGTAACATGCTACTTGATTGTGTCCCTTCTAATGGAAAGATTTCATGGTCCAACAAGCAAAAAGGCATTAAGGCTTGATAGTTTTTTAGTGAACTCACTCTGGTTGGAAGAGCAAGGGGTCTATCAATCATCTATTCTTTTTCTTACTGGTTATGATCATTTTGCTATGTCCACAAAAATTCTAACAGCTCAGACGAACAATAGACCGAGGCCTCATTTCAAAATTAAGAAAATGTGGTTCAAGGAAACCAACCTCCTATCTTTACTGGAAACATGGTGGTCTCAAGCACCATGTATGACTGGAACAAAAATGTTCAAATTGTCTAAGAAGCTGGCTTTTATGAAAATTAATATGAAATAACGGAACAAAAATTCATTTGGGAACATATTCAAACAGAAGGCAGTAATTCAAAGGAAACTAGAGGACATTCAGGAATCCATTCTTAGCAAAGGCATGATTGCTGAAATATATGAGGAGTATAAACTTAACAATCAGAATTTGGATGAAATGTTGCTTAGAGAGGAAATATTTTGGAGACAAAGATCAAGGGAGTTGTGGCTAAGAGAAGGAGATAGAAATATCTCTTTTCTTCATATGTCCGCCAAAGTTAAAAGACACAAAAATTCAATTTTCCAAATCAAAGATGGCAATGGAATGACTCTCAATAATCAAAAGGATATCCAAGTGGAAGCCTCCAATTATTTTCACATCTCCTCTCAGCAGATCCAGTTGTTGCTCCAAATCAGACCCCCATAGTATCAACTGCATCCCATCCCTGGTCTCAGATCTGGATAATAAGTCCTTCTTGGCACCTTTTTCTCTGGAATAAATTTGATCCATGGTATTCACCATGAATACTGATAAGGCCCCGAGACCTGACGGGTTGGTCCACCTTTCTTTTCCCAAAAGTGTTAGAATTTTATGGGCATAGACATCCTTAAGGCAGAAAAGGAGTCTAGGAAACATGCCTGTATGCTCAAACACTTTAATAAAACTATCATCACTCTCATTCCCAAGTGTCAGTACCCCTCATCCTTTGCTGATTTCAGACCAATTTCACTTTGCAACACCATCTATAAGATAATTTCAAAATCAATGGCCTCTCGGTTGGGGAAGTTGATTCCAAAAATTATATCATAACAGCAAGGAGGCTTTGTCCCCGGTAAAGACATGGTTGAGGGTGCTCTAATTGCACATGAAGTCCTTCACTCCATCAAAGAAGAAGGCCTCCTAACAATGGTCCTCAAACTTGATATGACTAAGGCATATGACAAAGTAAATTGGCAATTCTTAAGTTCAGTCATGGAAAGAATGGGTTTCGACAAAAAATGGATTAAATGGATAATGTCATGCATTATGAGAGCTAAATTTTTAGTCATGGTCAATGGTACACCATGTGAATATTTCTCTTTGTCACAAGGAGTCAGATAGGGGGATTCCCTCTCTCCTTTACTCTTCATTATCTTTGCGGAGGGGCTCTGTAGACTCATTGCCAAGAAAAATACCTTGGGTACGTGGGAAGGTATCAGATCTGACAAACCCAATTAAAAATTTCCCACACTCTTTTTGCAGATGACTCCCTGCTATTTCATAAAGGATGTGTTAAAGAAGCAATTGTCATTAAGGAAACCTTGGTAGAATATTGTGAGGCTTCAGGGCTAAAGTTAAATGAGGGAAAGTCAAAGATCTTTCTTTTCAATATTAACCCTAAAGCATGTAGGGTAATCCAGAGGATATTGAGATTCTCAGTGGCTCATACACCATGCAAGTATCTCAGTATCCCTTTCTTCCAAGGCAAGGCTAAAACAAAATTTTGGGATGGAGTTTTTTCAAGTATTAGAGATATAATTGTATCTTTGAAAGCCAGGTGGCTGTCTCCGGCAGGTAGAATACTGCTAGCAAAATTAATACTAAGCTCTATACCTAACTATATAATGTCGGTCATTTTTGCGCCATCATGGGTAATGAAATTTTTTTTGAAGTGTTTGAAGGATTTCATATGGAAAGGGAACATGGATGATAAATCTAAAGTCTTGTTGGTTTCCTGGAATAACTTTTGTAAACCTAAATCAAGTGGGGGGTTAGGCTTCCATAGAATTCATGAGAGAAATCTCAGCCTAGGAGCTAAACTGGCATGGAAAATATATGATTGCCCAAACAACCTATGGGAAAAGATTATCAGGGTAAAATACCTTGAATCATGGGACCTGGAAAGAATTTTCTCAATAAGTAACCCACCCATAGGCTCAATAATGTGGAATTGTATAGTAAAAAGTAGAGAGGTCATTCTCCCAAACCTATCTTGGCAGATTAACTTGGGTACAAAGGCTCTCTTCTGGCTAGACTCGTGGAATGGTCTACCACAATTGTCCACATTGCCAAATCTATAAAGGGCCAAAGCTACTTTGGTACAGTGCTGGGGTGACAAAGTTGGAGACTACATTACTTGCATTGATGGGAATATGAGATGGAAAGACCTCTCCCAAATATAAATTCCTCAAGCAGAGAAAGATGAGATGGAAGGCATATTAAAATCCAATTTCATCTCAATCAATGGGGATAGGGATAGACTGATCTGGATGAAGAGAAAGTTAGGAAAATACAACAATCAAAGAGGGCTATAAATCTGTGCTCTCAACCCCAAAGATACCTAGCTCCACCATTAAGTTTGCTTGGCATAGTGCCATCCTACCAAAAATGGGGGTTTTCATTTGGTTGGAAATCCAAGATAGGATCCTATCTAGCATGCAATTAAAACACCTTGGGATCACAAATACATTCCCATTCCTTTTATGTGGTGTGGTTTTGGAAGACACTAATCACCTTCTAGGAGGTTGTGAATTCACACAAACAATATGGAAATGGTCGCTTAGAAAACTAGGATGGCACGGACCTCTGCACAAATCACTCCAGTTGATTCTACAATAGTGGCCTTTCTTGCACTAGGATTCCTTCTTCTCAATCATATGGTGAGTCATCTGTGCTGTAGTAGTTTGGTGCTTATGGTGGGAGAGAAATAAAAGAATTTTTAGAAAACAAGTTTCCTCAGAAGATGAGGTTTGTAAAATGGTGGAAAAATATGTAACATAAATGGTTAATGCTCATGTATCGAAGGTGAAATTCATCTCCTCCACTTTCACTTCATTTGATAATGGAATTTTAGCTAGTTGGCCACAGATCTGTATTCCATTCCCAAAAATCAAATTAGAAAAGATGTAAAATGGATTTGACCAGATTCTAACCAGATAAAATTGAACTTTGACGAGGAAAGCAAAGGTAACCCAGGGAAAAGTGGTGTGGGATTTTCCCTGAGGAAATCAGATAAATCACTCATCTTAGAAACACACTGTAAACTCCCTAAAGGCACCAACAATATGGCTGAATCCTGTGTGTTACTTTGTGGAATAAGAGGGGCTATCCATCTGGTAATATGGGACTTGCACATTGAACGTGACTCTTTGCTAATCATATCCTATCTGCCAAAGAAATCTATAGTAGGTTGGGAGATGAAATATGTACTGCAGGAAGTAATTAAGCACCTCTCTGAGCTCTCTTCATAAACCCTGTCTCATTTTTGTAGGGAGGGGAACAAACTAGCTGATTGGCTATCCAATCTGGGGGTGGAGGGCGATGATGTGGATTGGGAAGTGGAATATGCGTAGGTCGAGTGGAATCAATTGGCAGACTCCTTAAAGGAAGAATGCGGTCAGAAATACGAGTGTAGGACTTGATTTGGCATTTGGTAGGGAATAAATTTAACATGCTGACCATTGTACGATGCTCTCAATCAGGAATACTTATTGGAACACATGCCAAGTACAAGGGATGAGATTTCAAATAATGACCATATCAAACCTGCACATTCTAGATTCTTTGAAGTGGCCAAGTTGATAAATGATGAAACAGGCCTTTAAGTTTGATGATGAGGAAAGTTGAGGTGTCACCCAAACAAACAGGCTTAGTGTCAAGCCAGGATGTTTTCTTATGAGTTATATACATCATAATTAATCACACTAATGGCTACATAGGGTCCCAAGATTCCCTTAATCTGTGGTGCATGTGGCAATTAGTTTGAAACATGTCATGTTCTCCCTCCTCATCATGAGGTAATCCTATCCTAGATTATTTAACACCCAATTCAATTTCACTCTTTTAACCATTCTGTGATTTTGTAATCATGGTTTCGTGTTTAGTGGCAGTGAGCATGGATTACAAAATGTTAAACCTAAGGGTCGCTTTGCAAATCAAGGAATGGGAGCACCCAGTGTCTGGCCCATATTTAGGGAGACAGATGAAAATAGATTTTAAACCACTCCCAAGTCACATCATTGATGCAATAAGGGGCATCATTGGGGATAGTATCCTACTCCCGGATGCTCCAAGGCATCTCTTTCATACGCAGGTTGTATCTATCTTTTTGTATAATTGGTATGACATTTTGCAGGACTACGATGTCTTCTTCCAAATGGCTACCAAGCTGTTGAAACCATAATTTACAGCGGAAGGGGAACTCCATGTGGAAATCAAAGGTTACCAGCTGCACTCCTCTAAGGCATGGGTTAGGGGTCTCTTTCCTCTGGGAGACCTAGAAAATAAAAAAGAGATCGCTCGCCTCTATGATATCCTAAAGTTGTCCCTGGAGGGACGTGATCTTCAAAATTTACAGTGGGATGGTTGTAAACGCCTTTCTACTATTTGAACAAATCTCAGCGGTGTTGGCATTCATAGAAAATGAAGATGGAGCACCATCATCACTAGCATCTACGACTCCAACATTATCGACCAATTTAGTTGTTGGTAGGGGCTTCGGCCAAAGGAAAGAATAAAGCTAGAAAATGAAGATGGAGCACCATCATCACCAGCATTTACGACTCCAGCATTATCGACCAATTTAGTTGTTGGTAGGGGCTTCGGCCAAAAGGAAACAATAAAGCGGCCAAAAAGTAAATGTTGGCCCATTAGTGCGGGCTTCCCGGGGTTCTTAATTTCTGGCAGGTCCATATAGATTTAAACTTTAGGTAGTTGATGCAGTAGTTTCAGCTGTGTATCAGGTGCATTTTGATCACTTCAAAGTTGTTCAAATTCTCTTTCTATGCACTAATTATCGGTAGCTAGGTTTTGGGTAGTAGCGTTGGTTGTTTGCTTGTTCATAGTTGTTTAATCAAGCCTTCTCAGGGCTCACTTTGTAAAGATATTGTAAGGGCAAGGATAGAGGGTTTTCTTTCCCACTTCTTTCCCTATTGAGCCTTTGAAGCAGTGTTAATATTATAAATAAAATATAATTTAATGGCATAGCCATTTTCGCCCAAAAAATAAATAAATAAAATTTTGTGACGCATTTTTTCAATCTCTTTTTAAAAGCATGATAATAACATTGATAGATTTCTTCATGGATATAATTTGTGTGAGAGAAAACCCTATATAAACTAGGGAGGAGGCTCTTGATCATGTAAGGATGTCTATTGAGATAAATAGAAGAATTGAACAATGAACATTTATTTTATGATCATGATATACAAACTTGTTTTAAAAGGTTTTATTTTGATTCCATGTCTACATTTGGAGGGATATAGATGGGTTCTCAATAGCACATCAATATACTAAAAAAAACATGATAAATATTCTTATTGAAGTTACATCTCTTTAATATCTAGAAGAGATAATAAACAAGTTTATTTTATTTCCTTTTTTCTCTTAAAATATCTATTCTAGACCTCAACAAAATATAGTATTTCAACTTTTCATGATCACATACATAAACATGGAAAGTAAGGTTCTTCAGAATATATTATGTCATTTTTTGATTGGTGAAGCACAAGGACTTTTGACCCATCCCTTTCTCTAGGTGAGGCCACAAATAGGGAACCTCATCCTCAACATTAATGCCCAGTTCTCCTCTTACAGGTTCTTCTTCTATGTGTCCTTGTCCTTCATGTTCTCCTCCTCCAAGACCTCCTCAATCTCCTTTGTGTCCTTCTACTCCTAAACCTCTTCTTCTTCCTTATCTCTCCATCCTTTGTGGGTTTTGAACCTTGATGACACCATTAACAGTGCAACTTTTTCACCATTGCACTGAGGGGTCAACCCAAAGAATGCCTTATATTATTATCTTATATAGATTTCAAAATTATATTATATTAATTTTTTTCATTAGATATCACATAAATGATAGACTTGAGACAAAAAGGAAAAAAAATATTTACTATTATAGACTATCCTCTTTAATGCTAATCATCCTAATTTAAAAACTTTAATAAGGTGATACTGTAAAGTTTGATAATAAGATATGATAAGATCATTGACTAGAAATCAAATTGCTAAGATTGCAACACTTGTATCAATAGGACACATTACGTGGGTGAATATCTAATAAAAATTATCCTTGTTTTTCACTAGAAAATGAACATTAGGTTAAAATAATAACTTTGAGCTAGGGAGAGAAAATATAGATATAATTGTGAATGAAGGGGAAATAATCATGACTAATTCATGATACATGGCAAGTGATATAAATAGGAATGAAGTGGGCATTTATAGGAATCTAGTAATGAACCAAGCTTAAGATAAGTGTATGCGACATACATCATTAATAATTTCTTATCAAAATGATTAAACAACTAAATGTATAATATAATGGGCATGCTATAATTTGATTATGCATCCCAACCATATAACTATAATAAATATTTAACTTTTTGGCATAAATTAAAATTTTTAGTTCCCTTAACTCATTATATATTTTTAAATAATTTTTTAATTAGAGTTAGAGAAAGCATTGTAATTATTTTTCATTATGGTAAAACAAGTTTTGAAGGGACTCAAAACCCTTTAAATAACTAAAGCATTGTAATTGCTATTCCTCTATTGTGAGTAATATTCTCATTGTGTTTTTTTTTTACATTGAGTTTTGCACGTAAACCTGGTTTTCGTGTATGTACCATCATTGCACATATTTTGAAATTAGCTAGTTGGTTTAACTGGTAAATAATTTGATACAGTTTAAGTTGTTGTTGATGTTGATTTAGCCCCCTCTCAGCATCCGACGATATTCAATTGCTGCTCTTTATCATCACTACATTTCAATTCTAGTTGAATATGATCTCTTAGATCAACTAGATGTATTGAAGAGAATCAAGTTTTCTCTTTATATATAGCACTATAGAGAAGAAGTTAATGAATTTCATGCTCAATTAAACACAACATGAATAGTTGGAGGGAGTAAAGTTGGACCTAGCATCTAAATTAAAATGTGTAAATTTTATGAATATTTCTAAACTTACAAAATTCAACTAGATCAACCTTGTACACCAGTATATTTGGATTGAGATAATATATAGGTAAACATAGAATCAACACATCATTGGAAATAAGTGTTGATAGAATCCATTAAGATTCAAAATATTTTTTACTTTTATATTGAAACATTCCCTCTATATAATAATCATCACATTAAGAATAACCCACTCAAAATAAATCCAAAATGAAATGATACAATGTGAATTTACAATTTTCAAATCACATAGATGTAAATCTTTAAATTTAACAATTCTCATACAATGAATGAAAGCGTAAATAATTGATATACTTAAAAGATAAATTTTAAGTTGATTGCAAATTACGTATTAACCATCACATTTAAATACTCAATCAAAATCAACCCAAAACAAAATGAAACGACATGAATATATGCTTTTCACTATCACAAATATCAATATCTATAAATGATAGCAATAGCTAATATATAATTGAACACAAAATTTTAGTTTCATTCAAAACTATCTAGGATGGATGAATAAAAATAATTCTTTCAAAAAATATGATTCTTCAACTATCATAATTTGTCAAAAAAATTGTGAAAAATAGTCTTTTGCTTATAATCTAACATACTATGAAATCAATTACACAACTTTTTCTCCAAAACTATTTGAAAAAATAGATTTCTTAAACCCTACGCTATGAGGAAATCAATTTTTTGTTATTAAACATGTTTTTCCCAAATTATTTTTAGAAAGAAGAGTTTACTTAAAGGAACTTCTTTAAAATATGGAGCTTCATTATAGAGTGATTTTCCCAAAACAATGTTCGAAAAGAAAGTTTGCCTAAAACTTAAGCTATAATAAAAACAATCTTTGATCACACCAATTCTTCACCCAACACTGTGTACAAAGAAAAGATTTTCTTAAAACTTAAGTTATGAAGAAATCAATATTTACCCATACAAATTTATGCCTAATACTATGTGGAGGAAAAAAAAAGAGTTTATTTAAAACCTAAGCTATGAAAAAACTAATATATGATCACACTTTATGTGATTCTCTCTCAACTTTGTGGACATAAAACTACCAAGTTTGTTTCAAACTTGAGTTTTATAGAGATTGATATTTAATCACATATTTTTTGCTCAAAATTATGTGGAAAGGAAAACTTATAAGAAAATCAAAATTTATTAGCACTATATTTGATATTTTCTCAACTTTATGAACATACACATACTAATTTTTTTTCAAATTAAAAAATCAATATTTACTCACACAACATATATGGGAAAGCATGAAGAAGGGCTTCTAAAAGCTGTATTGAAATCCGTTGCAACTTATGTCTTCAAACTAGGACTTACTATGTTTGGCATAACGGAGATTAACAGCTAAGCTCCTCTTTCTGGAGCAGGTGTGGTTCTTTCCCCCCAAAAAATGGCCAGAGCCATTTTTTTGTCCCTTAAAGTTGAAGAAGATAGTATCTGTGACTTGTCAAGCTGTAACACACAGTATGAGAGATGTGCTGCATAGAATTCCTGTATATCCAGCATACGGGTATATATTAGTGTGACCAGAATATATATATTATCTCAATTATAAAATCTTAAAGCACTTGAAAATGTTTTCTAATATTATTTTATTAGGGGATTCATTTTTGAAGCATTCATATGGGAATAATTTAAATAATTAAGTATAATCTAATATCTTAGATAAATATTAGAAAGAAAGGATGATTTAATAAATATGATATTGTAGTTTTAAAAATATGTAGAGGAGTTGGGTGTTTATACATAGCATGGAAAATTATCTATTGATTATTTTGTACAAATCAATTGAAGGGAATGTCATTCATTATGCCTTTTTGTTGTATTGGTATGAGTATTCACTATTAGAATTACTATGAGAATGACTTGGAGATAGAGATCTATAAGTCTTTTTAACCCTTCGCAAAGATACAACCAAAATATTTGTAGATACTTATCTACCATATCTCATTGTTATGAATTTGAATTTATTATAGCAATGAGTCGTATGTTTAATAAATTTTCATGACCCCTTTTCCTTATTCTCTTTTTAAAGCATGAGAAATGATATGAAGAGACTTCTTCATGGATATAATTCTATGTGAGAGACAACCCTACAAGAACGAGGGAGGAGACTCTCAATCATGTAATGATGTCTATTGAGCCAAATAGAAGAATTGAACAAGGAGCATTTATTTTATGATCATGATATACCAAGTTATTTAAGAGGTTTTATTTTGATTCATTGTCTACATTTGGGATTCTTATTTGGAGGGACATAGATGGGTTTTCAATATCACATCAAGGTACTTAAAAGTAATATAATAAAATTTATTTTGAAGTGACACCTCTCTAATATCTAGAAGAGAGAATAAAAAATTTTATTTTATTACTATTTTTTCTTTCAATGTCTTTATTTGGGGCTTTTATTTGGAGGGACATAGATGGGTTCTCAATATCACATCAAGGTACTTAAAAATTTTATAATAAAATTTGTTTTGAAGTGACACCTCTCTAATATCTAGAAGAGAGAATGAACAAGTTTATTTTATTATTATTTTTTCTTAAAATTTTTATTGAGACCAAAAATATACTGGATAAAAATTGTATAACTAGAGTGCTTGGAAAATGTGTTTTTTTAGTAAAATAGATTATTGCCTCATTTCATGATCACGTACATATACATGACATGTAAGGTTTTTAAAAATATATTATATCATTTTTTTATTGGTGAAGCACAAGGTTTTTTGATCTATCCCTTGTTCTAGGTGAGGCCACAAATAGTAGACCTCATCTTCGACATTAATGCTTGATTGTCCATCTAGGATTGACGCTTGGTTATCTTTATCCTCTTACATATCCTCCCTCAATGTGTCTTATTCCTTCTTCATGCCATCCTCCTCCAAGATCTCCTCCATCTCCTCTGTGCCCTCCATCTTCTAAGTGAAGATCTAGTGCAAAATACTAATTTCAATGTCATGTTTAGCCAAAAGTATAACCGAATATTGTGGAAACACCTGATCTCACCTCATTGATATCATTGAAACTCCTACCAGAGTTAATAACCTGATGTAGGCTAACAAAATATCTTTTCTACCTTGTCTTATAAAATGATAACATGTGTGGACGTAGGCGTCATGCCATGGTAAATTGAACATGAAAGCAAGGAAAGAGAAAAATAGAAATATGGATATAGAAACATCATCTTTGACTAATCTCAATACTCACAAAGAAGAAAAGTAGGACAATTATGACTATTGATAAATATCCCCTTATATATTAGTAGTTTTACACTACCTCCCTCTTTTCTCATTCATGGTGATCTTTTCACACTTGGAGCTCTTCCCATTTTATGCTTGTTTTTCCTTCCTATTCTTATTTCACGTTTTATATTATTTATGGCATGTCATGTTTACATTGCTCTCAATTGAAACTTCTTGCAATAATGCATTCATTGTTGGAAATGGTAAAATTATATTGAGTAACAAGAATCAAGATACTATTATTTAGAGAGATGTCCATTTTGTAAGTCACAAAATATTTACAAGGTGTTTGATAGTATTAATCCACCCACCTTGATATGTTAGTATAGTCAATTGAGCCTCATTACACACAAAATACCAAAATGTATATTTATATGTTTTCACTAGTCTCAATGGGCATATTTTTCAAGAGTGCATCTACTATTCAAATGATCAAATAGTGTCAAATTTATTTACAATATAAATAGGGTACTATAGAGAGACCCGATATCCAGCTATAGGCTCACAAGGATACATTCATTGCTGGGAGGGTCGAAAATGTTGAGTTGACAAAAATCAAGAGAGGTTAGTGCGGATGGAACCCAGATCTACTTGTAAGTCTAGACAAAAAATTCCTAAATGTCATGAGCACTAAGAATCACTCTGACATAATTTGGAAATTATTTTCTCTTAGGGATCTCATGAGCCTATGTATTAAAGTAGTGCACTTTGGAATGATCAAGTGAACTAGTATTTAGAAGATTAGATCCTCAGAGATAAAGACAAATCTATTCAAACAAGAAGGATACTTGCCAAGGTGGACTATTAGTCAAACTGTTTCTTCTTATCTACTATTGAACCAAAGACTTATCGAGAATCCAACAAAGATGAGAAATTGATGAAAGCTATCAATGAATAACTGGATCAAATATCTAGAAAAATCATACTTGGGAACTTGTAACTAGACTAGTGGACAAGAATATGGTTAGAACTAAATTGGTATTTCTTAACAAGGTTAATGAGGATGGAAAAGTAACTAGAAATGAAGAAACAATATATATAAAGGGTATACTCAAGTAGAAGGAATTGATTTTGAAGAAAAAAATTTCTTTGATAGCTAACCAATATATTTTTTTAGCTTTTACTTTATATTAAAACTTTCAAGTTTATCAGATGGACGTTAAATCTACATTTTAAAAATGGAGAATTAGAATAAGGAATTTATATTGAACAACCTGATGGTTTTCAATTGTCAAAATATTGAAATATGGTGTGCAAAATTAAAAAGTCATTGCATGGACCAAAGAAAGCTCCTAGAGCTTGGTATGCTAGATTGGCTAGATATCTGATACAATATGAGTTTAGAAAGGGAACTATAGATAGTAATAATTATGTCAAAGTTGAAAATGATAAACTGTTGATTGTAACTGTCTATGTTGATTATATTATATTTGGAGGAAATTATAATTCTTGCAAGAAATTTGCTAAAGAGATGCAAAAGGAATTTGAAATGTAAATGATTGGTGAGATGTCCTTTTTATTTGGTCTTCACTTTTTTTAGAGGGAATATGGTATATTTAGATCTTCTAGACCAAGTACATTAAAGAAATATCAAAGAATTTTGGGATGGAGAATTGCTGGTTGAGTAAGGATTCAATGAGAATCCAAAAGTTGATCAGAAATTGTATAGATCCATAATAGGAGGACTAAGTTATACTTAACTACTTCTATACATACATTATGTTGGCAAGTGATCTATTTTGTGTAAATGTGATTCACATTTTGGTTGTCATTTATGGCAACACATCTGGGTTTCAGATCAATTCCTGCAAAGATAAGTTTTGATGAATCCAAAATCGACTAAGTATAGAAGCAGAGATACAAAAGTGTTTTGGATGTCGAAGATCGAAATCGATGATTTAGGGAAAGTGAGCTTAGAGGAAGACAGTATGGGGTATGTATGACCTCCACCTAAGATCGATTTGGTTTTGGTTAAGTCAATGGTGAGTTAGAAAGAATTGAAGACAGACAGACTGTAGTAGAATAGCGATACAGAGTAGTTGGACAATAGCGAAGATTGAGGGAGAATGACTTGGACTCTAGACAATTGAAGTTGTATTTTGGTTGTTGATAACATCCACATTGACTATGCAAGAGCCCCAATTATGAATTTGATATTTACTATATTAAATGTATTTTGTATTGAAAGCCGACTTTGTAATATTTGTAATATTCATATTGGGAGCCTAATTTGTAAAGTTGTGAGATATATATGTAAGATGTTTTTGATAAAGATATATGTTGGTTGTTGTGGTGAGTTGGATGAATGATTGAGCGAATATCAAAGCAGAGAATGATAGAGATCATTAAAGAATTATAAAGGAACTATCTAAGCACCAGTGTTGCTTGTTTTGTTCATGACTGAGAACACTTTGTAACTTGAATTATCTTGTAAGAGTTGCAAGCTCAGTTGGCCCCTAACAAGGTGTTGTGAACCTTTAACAGGGTTGTAATTCCTTTAACAAGGAAATGTGATATGTAATATTCAGCTCCTAACAGGGACATTATACTTTAGTACATGCTTGTGGGTACCATCCCCACCGGGGTTTTCCCTTGGCTAGGGTTTCCTTGAAAAAAAAATATGGTGTTATGAGTACTGTGTCATTTGTTTATGTTCTTTTCTTTACTATAAGTTTATGGTTAATATTTAAATGGTTGAAGAATTTAATTAACCTCTATAATACTGGTTCACTCCCCCTCTCAATATTATCCAATCCTAACAATTGGTATCAGAGATTTTGGCCCTTGGAGAGAAAGTCTAACAACTTGAGGGAGATCAGAATGGACTTGGATAGTTTGCAATAAAACTTTGATGTTGCACTTGAAGACCTTGACAAAGAAAAAGAAGAAAATGGAGAGTTGAGATTCAACATGCGAAGAGCTGAGAAATTTATAAAGGAACTCAAAGAACAACTTTAGCTTTCCATACATCAAAGACAAGATCTTATGGTTCAGATAAAAGAGGATTCAGACGAAGACAGTTTAGATCAGGTGAAGCAACTAAAAGAAGAGAATGAAACTCTGAAACTCAAAAATGAGACTATGGCTAAAGAAATATAGGTACATAACGATGCTATGAAGAAATTTGAAGAAGCTTTAAACATTGCATTAGATCAAATGAAGAATGAGGCTGAAAACTACAAGAATAAGTATCTGGAAATAGAAAAATACAATCAGATTATAAAAGGTGAACTTGTTGAAGAAAAGAAACACATTGAGAAACTTCACACTAGCAGTGATTTGATTGATGAACAGAGAGACAAACAGAACCTAAAGGTGATATGACTGGTACTGGCTTCAATGAAGCTGAATGTTCAAAGAATGAGGAAGAGAAATCAAATGAGAAAATTGATGTTGAGAAACCTTCTATTGAAGAACCTAAAGATAAGATCAGACCCTTCAGAGGTAGATGCTTTGGTTGCAATAGATTTGGACACATGAAGAGAGACTGCAGAGGTAATGCCCCTTTTATAAATTTTTATGGCTATTGTTTTAACTGTAATGGATATGGGCACAAGAAAGAAGAATGCAAAAAACCTAATCAATCAGGATATAGACAAGACAATGGAAGATAATCTATAGTGAAACCCACATGCTACAAATGTAATAACATTGGACACATTGTGAAGTACTGTAAGTTGCAAGATAATCAGGAAAGAAGACCTCCTATATGTTACAAATTCAATAATCCAGGACATATAGAAAAGTTTTGCAGGTATAATGGATCATACAACAGAAGAGTACCACGTCCTATGAAATCACAAAAGAATGCAAATGATGCTAGCAAGAGTGTTGTAGATTTAAAGATTGCTTTTGAAAGTTGTTTTAAGAAGGCATAAGATAGAAATAGTGGTAAGATATGGAAGATCAAAGAAACAAGTGAGACATCAGTTTAGGGAGAACCAATAGATGCTACTGGATCTTTGCTTGATGGTAGAAAAATAGAATCGACCTAATTGGCCGATCATGGACTTAGGGGGAGCATTGGATATAGAAATCAGAATATATCCTACCCTAAAATTCATGGATTGAGCTCGAGTGAGATTGGGTATAAACTTGGATGACATCATGAAATGTACATCTAAGAGCACAACATCAGCCGATGTATATATTTTGTTTGCAAGATCTAACAGCTGATTGGACATTTTTGAGTAAAAGTGAAATTTATGACTTAAACTTGTATAAAACACCATTTGATGACCTATCTCTTTACAATTTGACAAAGAGCGAGCTAAGGAGATCAGAGAGTAGAGAAATTTATACTATTCTACATTGTTTGTGCATGATCGATTGAAGGATAAAATCAAAATTCAGTGGAAGAAAGATATTTACATTATCTAGCTATGGATGCACCTATTATTTTCGATGTTATAGATTGACCTAGGTATAAATTTAAGAAACATCCGTTCAATTCATGTGAAGAGGATCCAGAGGGAGCATTTTCCCAAACCTTGTATGGCATATTACACGTAGAAGATATTAGGGATTACATACATTATATGTATGATATACTGGGAATTAATGATATATCAACTGAGATGGAGTATATGACTGATAATGGAATCATGAGAGAAGAATACAAACACATTGATCAACTGAGCATAATGAAAATTTTGGACTTATGTGAATTCGATGAAGATGAATGGTTTAAGATACTATTAAGTAGGGTTCATGATCATTTTATTTGGATAGGTGCTCAACCTGTGAATATTTGTAGTGACCTAACCCATGAAATCACTGGACTAGACAACACCGGAGTCATCCCTATTATAGAGAAAAATGTAAAGAAATAAGTTGAAACCCTAACTCATTCCAAATGGGATAGACAGGAAATGATAGTGAACGACGTCTTTCAGCATGATGTGAGATTGATTGCTATGATACTTGGGTACAAATTCTACTACAATAGCAGAGCTAACTTAGTATCTAGTGGAGTAATCATGATGGCATGGAGAATGGTGAAGGAGAATGTAAAATATAACCTATGCGAAGTTCTGGCACAACAATTCCTTGAAAATGTGAAGCTAGTGAAGAAGGAAAGAACTAAGACCTTCAAATTTGGTTCATTGTTGATGCATAGGTTTATTCATATTGAGCACAAATTTCCTAGCTTACATCATAGAGGTTGGAAATTTGGGATACCTACTAGTATTCTAATTTCGTAGAGTTACAAGAGACAGAATACTACTTGAGTTGATGGAGAATTGTTTGCTATGATCAAAATCCTACAGAGACAGATGAAAACCAGATACAGGATACATGAGGACATTGTTGAAAAATACAAAGATATAATCTATTTCATGGTTGAAACTGATTGTGTATGTTTTGAAACAGTCATACCCAAAAATAAATGGTTTTATCCCATGGGTTATGAAGTAAGTTCTGAGGTACTTACCATGCAAGTAGAACATGTTCTTGCATTAGAAATTAATACATCAGAGGAAATATGGGGAAAATATGAGGAGAAGTTAGAAAATGTGAGAGAAGAACAGACTAGAGGTCTGAGGAAGAGAAATATTGAGAATCTTGTACATGAATTTGGTGTAAAAGCTAGGTTGACAGAAGAAGAACTAAAAGAAGTGAAAAAGAAGATGACAGAAAGATCTCTTGGACTAGCAAGTGGAAGTACTACAGACCCTCCCAATCCTAAGGTAGTTATGGTAGACAGTACACCTCCTCCAAAACAACAAACAACACAAGTAGAGAACATTACTTCTAGATTTACTAGATCAAGCATGCAGATATCGCCTAAAGAGGAGAGAACAATAAGAGAAGAGAAGAAAGAAGAGAAGCACATATGGAAACATGAATTGAAAATGATAGAGAAGAGAGCATTAGAACAGGGTAAATTAGTCACAATTGATAAATACTATGATAGGTATGAAGAATCAGACAAGCTTAAGATTGAAGACATTGTGATTGGACATTTACTTACTTTCAAAAAGACTCTTTTAGAAATTGAAGGAATTATACCTATAGATTTATATGGGAGATTGGAGATAAGAAAACATGTAGCACAGATTGAAGATGATACAATCAGGAACCTAGAAATTGATAACATGTTGCCTATGATATCAGTACAAGAAAGGGATAGAATATACAAGGAATTAAAATCTCTCTTAAGGACCAAAGTGATATTGTTGAAAATCATGGCGAGGAAGTATGATGAAGTCACCGAGGAAACACAGAAGGAACTAGAGAATATATTGATGAATACTAATTTTGTTAAGCCCCCACCTCCTAAGACCACTTCGCCTACACAAATGGGAATGGGTGAAAACTCAAAAGAAATAGAGAAAACTTCTGAGAAGAGTGGAGTAGATCCACCACCATATTTTAATGTTTCTGGTGTGGCAGTAACTCTCAAGATGAAAAGGACCCTTTTGCAGGGAATATGGACACTTCTATAGCAGATGAGGTTGAACACAAAGAGGAAGAAGAGAAGAAGAAGGAAGAAGAACAAAAGACAAAATAACAAGAGGATGAAAAGAAAGAGGTAAACAGATCATCCATCTCATTGCTGGCAAGAAGTGATATAAATGTTGATAGCATGGATGAAGTTGAATTGGTAAAATTGGCATTTAATACTTTGAACAAAGCCAAGGAAAGATCGGAATAGATAGGAGACAAAAAGGCTAAAGTAATTACAAGATAAATTGATACTGTAAGAAAATTGTTTCCAGTACCTATTCTTTTCCAACATAAAGATGACATTGAAAATCTGAGAATAACACTTGATGAATTTGATGGGCACTATGATAATTCAATTAAGATTGCAGAGAAGACATATTCAGAGAAGAAGTTAATAGCAGTTTGCAAGTCTATCACATGGGACTTAGGCATTGTGAAAACTTGCTTGACAAATGCAAAGAGTTGCATTGGAAATGGGAGAAAATTATTTAGTTATTGCATGAATCCAATAAGGCATGTTCAAAATGTAGAAGACATAATTGCCAAAGAGAGGGCAACTCTGAATAGTATGATGGACGGTTGTGAAACATCTTCACAATCCACAACAGAGTTAGACAAGGAAGCCACAAGAATTTTGGCTAAAATTAGTGTATTGGATAATGAGAAAGGGAGAGTATTGACAAGATTTAATTTGGTAAAGATCTTTATCACTCTTAAGCTATCCATACTTGAGGTTCATCTCTTAGACTTGGAGAAAGTAACAGACTCACTGACTAAATCTATGCTCATAGAATTGAAAGAAGCTAATACCACATGATTTTCACTGAATGGATTAATTCACATTAGCCAAATATTGTTCAAAACATGGAATGCAGAAGTGAAGATCTTGGAAGATTTTTTTCAGGATATTCTGAAACTGGTGAGCAAGCACTAAAACCTATTATTTTGTATGTACCTTTGTCATTGTTGTCAAAGGGGGAGAAGAGAAGAAATATATATATATATATATATATA